>BHFT01007799.1:0-20148 GCA_004320025.1 Laticauda laticaudata | reverse complement strand
GCCTCTAAATCTGGTGAGCAATGGCTGTTTGTTATTTTGCTGTTTGTGCACCAGTCTTTATGTACATAAATAATCAGGCCCCCTCCCTTTCTCTTACCAGTGGCTATATTGTTATCTTGATGGTGCAAAGTCTGGTCTGTTAGCATCCATTGTAGCATCAGGGATATGCGGGTGCAGCCAGGATTCTGTGACGATTAGCAGACAGTACTTGTGAATTGTGTGATTGTGGGAGATCTGCAGCTGTAGTTCATCCACTTTGTTTGTGAGGGATCTGGCATTTGTGAGGAACATAGATGGTAATGGGGGCTTCTGCGGTCTCTTCCTCAATTGAGTTAGCAGGCCTGCTCCTCATCTCCGCTTCTGTTTTCTCTTCCTACGCTGTCTTCTACGCTTGCTTGATCCAACAACAAACCACAGAGCTCCTGGCAATCTTGCTAGCTCCAATGGGATATTGTGGGATTCTGTATAAGCATAGGTGACTTCAGTTTTGAGTTGCTGTCCGATACTTATCAGGTCTTCTCCACAGTACGTTAGTGCATTGCAGGATGGAGTAAAATGCAGGAACAAAAAGAAGTAAAAACACAAAAGGCAGAACAGATGTCGGGAGCATTGAGCCTCTGTGACCATGCATGCCGCCATCCTGTGGCAAAAAAATAATAATAATGAGATATGGAAATGAGAGACTTTTTATGAAATACTACAGGTATGAAATTTACTAAATTTGTTTATATATCTTCTTTTCCTTTTCTTATATATTTTATCCTTCTACTTTTTGCTTCTTTTTATGTAGTTTTTATATTTGCAATTGTAAACTTAAAAAAATGCTTGGTTACCCTTTTCTTTTTTAAACAATAGAGTTCTCTAGCCCCCAATGTTCCTTTGTATAGATGACTTTAACACTTGTCTTCAAAGCAGTAATATAATCAATTTTTTAATCTTCCATCTGAATGCACGACACCATTCTTGAAGCAATCATAATGTAAGAATTAAACCCACTAAACCAGCACTATTTATCCAGGACTACACAAGCAGTTCAGCACTGGTCACTTTCATTGCTTTCACCATCATGACCTTGTTTTCATAACTCCAAAAACTAGTATAGGAGTAAAGTCAAAAGAAGGAAACTATATTCTCCTTTGATCAAATCAAAAATTACAAGGACAATTAAAACCTAGATGCTTTATTTAATTTGCAAAAGAATAGGCCTTCTGAACTATGTTAGCTGAACTATGTTGGTTATAAATCCCAAAACATGAACTGGCACTAAAATTATCTATATAACTTCTACCAAATGAATCATATGTGAGGGAAGACAAATAGTTTTGATGTTGGGCTTAGATAAAAACACTTAAATCAAAAGAGAATCTGTATATATAAGAAAAATACCAAAGTTCCCTCCAAAATGGAGACTGAGCTCTAGGGAAAATAGCTATGAAAGAAATGGAAAAGGTGTTTAGCACATGCAGCAACAACAACCTCCCCTCAAACAATTCATTAAGTAATCACTGTAGTTTGAAGTTTATGTAGAATTTTTTTAGGGGTGAGGAAAGAGTGAGAGTTATAAGAGTTACATTCTGTTATCTACCTTAATATAATTCTCTAACCAAAGCTATTCCCATGAAACCTCAAAGAACACAGACCTTGAAAGTTCTTTTCTGATTTCTAAATCTCAAAGGGCAGTGGTGTTTATTCATAAATTTAGCAAAATGACTTTTTTTCTGATTTTGTTATTTTACTAGACATGGACAGAATTAAATTATAGTAAAAAAAGAAACATGGTCCATACTCTTCTAATGACAAGTCTGACATTTGCTTGCTTTGTAAAGGCATGCATTATACATAGGATTTCTGTTTTTAAAAAATAGTCTGTACACAGATAGCCAAGCTGTCTCAAATAACATCTGTGCATAAATGGAAAAAGAGGTCTCAATTAATTTGCAGTTTGAAGGGGTGCTTGCCTAAGGCTAAATGACTAAGGTTAATGCCTGTGGTTAAAAGAAACATATAAAATTGAAATAAATATTGAAGTAACTAAAATGTTGCTTGAATTATAAAAAATGTGTTTGAATTATTACAACATTATGATTAAGTAACTTTCAACTTAAAGCCCATGTCACACTGGCCAACGGGTGCAAAAAGGACACAGCGGACGAGCAAAATGTTCCATCCGTTGTTATCCGCTCTCAAAAGGGGCAAAAATTTGCATATAACGGAGCGGATAAACACAGACGCCGGAGAGGACGCAGGGTGCGATGCAAAGCGATGTGGAACGGGAAGCCAGCGAATGGAAGCGGATGGGAGCGGATGGGCACATCCACAGGGCTTCTGGGGGCCTCAGCAAAGTGGATGCAGAACGGATACAGCGGATGCACAGCGGATGCCACAGCGGATGAAGCGGATGCAGAGCGGAAGCCTAGCGGATGCACAGCGGAAGCCTAGCGGATGCACAGCGTTAATTGCGCATGCCGGGGGGGATGCATTTGTTCAGTCCCGCAGATATAACGGAGCAGCTCGAAGCAGGTCACCATTCAGAGGAAAGACCTGCTGCCGGATGGATTGGCTGCCTTGCCTGCCCTGCCTGCATGTCTGCCTGCCAGCCATGCTGCCAGCCTTGCTACCAAGCCTTGCTACCACCTTGCTGCCAGCCTCCCTGCCAGCCTGCTGCCAGCCTCCCTGCCAGCCTTGCTGCCAGCCTGCCTGCCAAGCCTTGCTTGCCAGCCTGCCTGCAAGCCTTGCTGCCAGCCTGCCCTGCAAGCCTTGCTGCCAGCCCTGCTTGCCAAGCCTTGCTGCCAGCCAGCCTGCCTGCAAGCCTTGCTGCAGCCAGTCTGCTGCCAGCCTTGCTGGCCTGCCTTCTGCAGCCTTAGTTCATGTCTGCCTGCCAGCCTTGGTGCCTGCCTGGGTGCCAGCCTTGGTGCCTGCCTGCCTGCCAGCCTCCCTGCCAGCCTGCCTGCCAACCTTCCTGCCAGCCTTGCTGTCTGCCTGCCTGTCAGCCTTGCTGTCCTGCCTGCCTGTCAGCCTTGGTGCCTCGCTGCCTGCCAGCCTTCCTGCTAGCCTTGGTGCCAGCCTTGGTTCCTGCCAGCCTCCCTGCCAGCCAGCAACCCCACAACTATGCAGAAGCACAGCAAGCCTCAGCCATCTGCTGCAAGCCGGCAAGAGGGACAGGGCTACCATCCCGCCCCCTGGCCCTCACTCTGGTTCTCCTGGGGCTTCTGCAGCACGGGCTCGCTCTTCTGGGCTGGCGCTTCTGCTGCTTCTGCTCCTGGAGGAGCTGATGACAAAGCACTGCAGCACCAAGCCACCTCCACAGCACCTGCACCTTCACCCCTGGGACTGAGAGACCAAGAGGAGTACAGAGACTCTATTTTTGTCTTATAGCTTGTTGTTAATAAAGTCTATTTATGATTCACACACTTGCTTCATTTCTTTTTTTTTAATAAAGTCATTGCTGGAAAACATTAGATAATGGTTTAAGCCTTTGCATGCTTGTGGGATGGGTAAGGATAGCTTTGGAATGGGTTAGGATACTGTGGGATGGGTAATAGCTGTGGGATGGGTTAGGATAGCAGTGGGATAGATAAACCTCCAGTGCAAGCATAAGTGGGACTGTATGGGTCCACCCCTCCCAGGTGCCACATCTACGGCCCTTTATTATCAATATAATGTAATAATTATCCACACGTCAACATAAACAATCAATCTTATTGACGCCCTGTTCATTGTAGGCCAACCAAACAGTACATGGCCCAATCTCATCCGTGTGATGAGACAGGCTGAAGAAGATCCATTAAGCATCTATCATCCTGTCTTGCCACCCACTGCTCCAGCTGGGGAGTTGCACCAGTGTCTCAGAGGGTTGCGCTGCTTCTTCGCTTCATGTGAGGCTCTGTTGGGGCCTTGCACATCCTGAGTGTCTATCAGGTTTCAACCTTGCCTCCATTCCCCAGGCCCCATGTCCCCATTGCCTTGTTGGAGGTCCACGAGCCTGTTCTGTAAGAGCTGGGTAGCGGGTGCGCTTGAGATTGTGCAGGATGCAGCAAGCTTCCATGATCCTCCTCACGGTCTCTGGGCAATGCTGCATGGTGGTGAGAAAGTACCTGGAACCTGTTGGCCAGGATGCAAAGGCATTCTCCACCACGCCTTGCCCTGGACAGCCTGTAGTGAAGATCCTCTCTTCACGGGTGAGGAATCTGGAAGTGTAGGGCTTCAATGAGTAGGTTGTGAGGGAGAAGGCGTCATCCCCATGATGAAGTAGGGCACATCTTGTGTGTCGTTGGGCAGGGGTTCTGGATCTGGAAAGCCCACGATGAGGTTGCCTTCCAGCTCCTCCTTGGGGTCACTGGGGTTGTATACCTGGGCATCTGAAGCTGAGCCATTGCCTGAGGCATCGATGTACATGAACTTGTAGTCAGTATCGACCATGGCGAAGAGGAAGATGCTGAAGGAAGCCCTTGGAGTTGAAATAAGTGGAGCCCGACTTGGGTGGTGCTTTGCAAGGCCACGTGCTTGCCATCTATTGGCTCCAACGGTGTTGTGGGAAGTACCCACCTCTGGTAACCACTGCTCTGCAACTTTCTTCCATCCTTCATCAGTGTAGGGGCATTGGAGGAGCTCTGCAGGTATTCTTCAATGATGCCTGCACCACTTCTCTGACCACAATGCTGATGGTGTTGTGTGGCACCCTCCAGCCATACTGCATGCTCCTGTAGAGGTCCCTGAAGCCAGGTGGTGCAGAGTGAGTGCCACCTTGAACCCAGGTTCCAGGCTGGACCAGAAGCTGGTGTTTGCCTTGGTCAACCTGGGTGTCAGCCGCTGCACAACTTTGTCAAACATGGCTGGAGGCATCCTCATGAAGTTCTGAACGGCCCGAGTGTCTTCGTTCCTGAGCTCCACCATCAGCTTGTTGTACAGTCCATCCTCTGCTTTTTCTGGCGAACCATCTTCGGATCCAGACTCTTTTTGGGTGGCTCCTTTTCTTCTTGCAGTAGAGTTCACAGAGCTGTTGCAGAACAATGGTGGCTGCCGAAAGGACTTTGTTACAATCCACGGTGGACATGACTGGATGCTGTGGAAGAGGAAGAGCCAGATGAAGGCTGCAGAGGTCTGCACCGCTTGGCTGCTGTTCTGAAAGTGAGATGCAGGCGAGTTGCTCCCCCCTTTTCCGCTAGGCATACTCTAGGCATCCTCTAGGCATCCTCTAGGCATCCTCTAGGCATCCTGTCGTCATCCTTAATATCCAAGATAGGTCCCCTCTGCGAACGTTTTTTATCGTTTTAAACGCTTTGTTTCCGTGCTGCATCCATTCTGCATCCGTTCTGCATCCGTTCCGTGTCCGTTCTGCTTCCTCCCTGCGTCCGCGGCAGATGCGAGTTGCGCGGATGCGTAGCGGATGCCTAGCGGATGCAGAACAGATGAACTGGATACATTTTCCGACGCAAAGTTTTAGGCGCAGCCAGCCCAAAACTTTTGGAGCGGATGAAACATCAATAAACGGATGCTGGATGGATAGAGAGGAAGCAAAACGGATGCAGTGAGTACATCGCATTTTCGAACGGATGGCAAGGTTTTTTGTCTGTTTTACATCCTCTTTGCATCCGTTGCTTCACTGTGACATGGGCTTAAAGTACATAAGTGTTGCAAATTGTCAGAAATGCCATTATTATTCTTAGTAATTTCAATAAGAGAATGTCGGGAGTTTAATTCACAGGAATCAAAAGACAGTGACATTTAATTTTTTAACATGTATTAATTAGCAAATCTGCCTTTTGCACCAAATAAAGTCTAAAAGCAGATATTATATTTGATCATTCGAAAATATTTCTCTCATGACTGTTTGAGTTAACTAACTTCAAGATGTCTTAAATGTATCAAAAATACTAAAAACTATTGCTTGACAAATAATAATGACTCTAAAGCTATAATTAATTTTCCTATCTTGACTAATTTGTTTTACAAAATGAATCACATAGAACAGCCATCAAAAATAAACCAAAATGTTTTTTTAACATTTTTTTAAGCCTTGAATTTATTACAAGTCACATACACAAATTAAATCTTATCAGAAAGTAAAAGTGCAGTCCGAATGCTTTTTCTCCCTTTCTTCTCTTTCATTTTTATGGCTTCAATTTTCCAATTGCAAAAATTGGTGTTTTTTTTCCAAAAGCAAAAGCGGGACAAGGATTAAAAAGAAGAAAGTCACTACATAGAAAAGTTGAAGAATTGTGAAGCACATTATATGTGAAGATAATATGAGTTAATGTTCATTTTCATTGTGGATCCTTCTAGAAAGGTTGCTCTAACAGAAATCCACAGATTGATTTGTCTGAAACATAGTTTCCACTTTTCCAGCTTATGGTATGCAATTCACAGTAACTTAATTGATAGCTACAATATTTGACAGGGAAGGCTTGTTAGGTAAAAGTTCTGCCATAAAGAGTCTTTTAGAATACATCTATCTTCTCCTTATCAAGGTCATTTAGATCCAATTACTTGCTTTTCAACTAAGTCAAAAAATGTACTTTTATCACAACCCAGCACAACCCAGAATGATAGTACTAAAAGCAGATGGTGACCATTTCATCATATTTTGCACTTCCTTAATGCAGAAAAGAGAAGCAACATATGTACACATTTGGATTTTTGCACATATCCAGGCATGATGATATCTAAGACACTTCCATAATTATTTTTTCCTTAAATGTCAATTTTTTTCCTTTCTTCTTTTTAATGAATGGTAAATATGGTCAAGTTTTTATTAAAAAAAAGAATTCACCAAGGAAAATTCTTACTAATCTACAGTTGCAACTTTACCAGATACAATTAACAGCACAACAGAGTTCATTTTAAAGCCATATTTCAAGAGTTTGGCAATCAAAGCATTCTGATAGAAAAGACAGCTTTGTCATTTAAGATTCTTAACATTCAAATATTTGTAATATTCCGTTATTTTGTTCTATTTTCTGAATAATTTGACAATATGGGGAGAGGTATTAGGTTTGTTCATGGGGAAATTCTTTTGGAAGTTAGTCTGAAGTACATTTGAAAGTATTAGGATGAATAGATGGAATCAGTTGGCCTACATAATATAATTTATGTAGAATTGTTGAGCTTGTGATTTAAAACATTAAGTTCTATGAATATAGGATAGTTAATAAATACTAAAGCAGTATCTCCATGTTCTATTACTTTCACACTTTAAATGAATGAAGTGCAGATAAAATGTGTGGAAATGAACAGTTATTTTATGCCAAGCAATTATCAATATTCCAATTATTTTTTATATTTTTTCCTGATGCATTATATTTTTCTAAGATTGAAATTTTGATACAGAAAAAGATTTATTTTAGGATAATACTCAGTTAGAGAAATATTAATATCTCTCACTTAATGTAATGCAAATAGATTTAATGTTTACAGTTTCTAAAATGATAAGATCATTTTGGAAAAAATACATTTAAAATTAATATTTAGGGTTTGTTAAAATATATTTTTAGATTCTTTAAAAAAACTATGAACATATCTCAAGAATCAGTCATCCCAAAAAAACATCTTTTAAATAAATACATTGATTTAATGTCCTATTCTTTTTTATTTAGAAATAAATCTCACTAAATGTAATGAGATTTTCCCAGATAATTGTCATTCTTATCTTATTGTTTGTCATTCTTCCATTAGGCTGTATAAACTGTTTCTACAGAGCATTTAGATGTTTTCCTCCAGTGAAATGGACTGGATGACTTTCTTGGGCAGTGCCATTGTTTCTATTTTCCTTTGACCCAAAATCTCACATAGCAGCAAGTGATTAGCCAGATGCTTGTTCCTGGGATATTTATTGACTTAGAAGATTGTGTGTGAGTGTATGTGTGTGTGTGAGTGTGTATATAGCATAGAAATATATATGTATGTGTGTGTGTGTCTGTGTGCTGTTCAGCTTCCTTCGGGTATTATCCCACGTCATTGGAGTTGTGTTTTTAAAGTTGTAGCAACGTTTGCAGAATGCTCATCTCATGCATCAGGCTTCTGTACTGATTCATATGTGGGTCAGGCAATCACAGCCGTTCAGTTAAATTTGAGGCTAGCCTACTGCTGTGCAAGGATGATTTTTTCATTCCTCCTGATTGGATTGCGGAGTCTTGTGTCTCTGTTTATTGGTCTTGGAGTTTGCTGTGTATCTGCTTGATTGGTAGTTTCTTAAGTCTTCTGTCTGTTTTGTGGCTTTTTCTTGTCTTGATTGGTGGCAGACATTGTGTTCCTGTATTTGAGTTTTGGTGCAGCTTGGGTTCGTGTTGAAAGGACAGCTATTTCTATTAGGAAGTCTAGGTTTCACCTGGGTGCCTAGGTGGGAGGTGTGGTTTGCAGCTGGAGGTATCAGGGAAGTCTGTTTGTGCCCAGTGTTTCCTGCTTGTGGTGTTGGAGATCTTCTGATTTGAGCAGTGCAGGCTCTTCCGAATGATTGACAGTCTGCTGATCATCTCATTCTATTCATGCGGTCAGTCTTTTTCAATCTCATGGTTTCTCTGATGATTCTGTGGTGGGTTTTCTGTAGTGGCTGGTGTTTAGGCATTGAAGTATCAATGCTGTGACCTGTGGTTTTCATTGTGTTGAAGGACTTAGTGAGGAGTGTTTCAGCTTTTTTATGCACTTTTGTGTTCTACCAGGTGGGTACTTATTCTTCTTTTGTCTGTCCAATGTTGTGGCCAGGGCATGATGCAAGGGAAACTTCGTATTGCTTGGTTTTCCAGGTCCAATTTTGTCTTTGGGGTTTTTAAGGATGGCTGGCTATCTTTGCGTCTGTTTTTGAGGCGTCTTGCATGTGATGCACTGTGTGTTTCTTACTGATTTTGTCTGTGTACTCTTATGTAGGGCAGGAGAACTGCTGTTCCATAAGGTCTGTTATCTTCTAGGTCTCTGTTAATGTCTTGGTGTGTTTTTGTGGATCAAGCTGCGTGATTTGTTTTTGTGGAAGCCGTTGAACCTGTCAATACTTAAAGTCAGGGTGCATAGTTCATCTTTTATACTGTGTCTTGTCTGCCATGCGTTTATTTCTGGTAATTAGTGTTTGGCCACGGGATTTATCTGTGTGGTGTGGTGTGGGATTGGGCAAATTGAAGTTGTGCGTTGTGTGTGTCTTCTGGCTACGACTGTGTCCAGTGTGCCATCTGTTCTTTTGTAGCATTAGTACATCTAGAGATGGGTAGTTGTTTAGTTTATTTCCGATTTCCATGGTGACTGATTTTGGGGTGTGTGCTGTTTAGGCTTGGGTTAGGAAATTGTTTAGGTTTTCTTTCCATGGGGCCAAATCACAAATGTGCATTGATGTATTCTTAGCCATAGTTTGGTTTGTGAGGTGGCAGAGCCAAGGTCTGGATTCAAATTCTTCCATGAACAGGTTTGCAATAATGACGGCGTGACGAGTGGTGCATTCCATAGGTTGCTCCTTCACATTTTGCTTGTAGTCTTTGTCCTGTTGTATATGAATATGTGTTGGTCTAACAGTGTTCTGTTAGTTCCATAGGTCTTTTAGCTGTGGTATTTATTTTTGATGATTTTCAAGAGTTTCTTTTATCAGCGACTTGAGTGGATAGTGACAACCACATCGAAACTTACAAGACAGATCTTCTTGTTCATGTGTAGAGTCTTTGATCATTTCTGAGAAAGTACGTATGAGTTTTCTACATAATGAAGCTGCCGGTTTCAGCATGCGGCTGTAGTTGTTTTGCTAAAGTGTTTACTAGGTTTTGTAATGGGCTCCTTTGGATTAATGAATGGGGCCTCTTTGGAATTGAGCAGCAAAATCCACCCTCTCTTTGGGATAAGATAAAACAACTTCAAACTTGGGAGCTTAAATGAAACATTACAAAATTGGAAAAACTCTAAAGAACTAAAGAAATTAGAACTAGAACAGAACCCCCAACAAGCTCACAATCACACACTGAACAATTAGCATATATGTTTCAACAGAGAACTTCACCAAACATGAAAATGTCCTACCAAAGGATTCAATTATTGCCATAGCACCAAAAATCCCAACAGATCCATCTCATGTGACAGTAGAATCGCAGCCCTACAACGAATAAATAGCAGATGAGCTACGAATAGACCACCAGGCTGTTAACAACATCTTATGCACAAGAACCACTGAAAATAACTTGCAAAAGATGAATTCACTCACTACCAACTTGAAAAATGATGCAATAGCATAATCAAAATAAATCTCTCTACTGTCGCAGCAAGACAAGGAATGCACAGTAGTAATGGATTAGAAAGACTATGAAACAAATGACAGACCTAACTCAAGACTCCACATTACAAACTTTAAACCAGACCCAACACATATAATAGAGAAAATAACCAACGAAGAAAATTTCACCAGCCACATAAGCAAAGAAATCCAACAGACGATCATCCAACCAGAGAAAATCTTTCTGGATCCGCCAAATTATAGCGGCCTCCCCAAAAATACAAAAGGGCATAGCTCTCAGATCATAGTCAGCTCCAAAGGAGCACATTACAAAACTAGCCTAACACTTTAGCCAAACGACTACAACGCCCATGCTGAAACCACAGCCTTCATATCGTAAAAAACTCTACACTTCTTAGAATGATCAAGATCTATGTGAAACAAGAAGATCTGCTTGTAAGTTTCTACACGTGGTTTTCCCAACTATTTCTCTTTTTTCAAATCCCGATAAAAAAACTCTCGAATCATCAAAAATAAATCAACCAGCTAACACTCATGGAACTAACAGAACTGCTTAACCAACAGATATTTTCATATACAAGGACAAAGATTCAAGCGCAAATTGAAGGAGCCTCTATGGGATCACCACTGTCACCGTCATTGACAACCTGTTCGATGGAGAAATTCAAACCCAGAGCCTGGGCTCATCGCCACCCACAAAACCAAACTATGGCTAAAATCATTGATGACACCATTTGTGATTTGCCCCATGGAAAAGAAAACCTAACAATTTCCATAACAAGACCTTAAACAGCACAACCCAAAATCAAGTTCACCATGGAAATGGAAATATAACAATACAACTACATCCTGATGTACTAATTACAAAGAAGAAGCAGATGGAACACTGCACATCGCTTCAGAAGACCACACCACACTCAATGCACGCAATTCCACACACCACCCGCATCAGATACAATTCCGTGGGCCAAAACACTAATTACGCAGAAATCAACGCATAGGCAGACAAGACACATTAAAGACTGAACTAGACCTGACTTAAGTATTGACATTCAAGGCTTCCACAAAAACAAACATCACCAGCTTGATCCACAAACACCCAAGACATACAGAGACCTAGAATAGCATCAACAGACTATGGGAACAGCAGTTCCTGCCCTACATAGAGTACTACAGACAAAATCGTAATAGATCTACACAGCATCACATTCAAGACGCCTTTCAAAACAAAAAATAGCAGCCATCCTTTAAAAACCCAAGAAAATTGACCTGAGGAAAACAAGCATATAACGAGTTCCTGTGCTCATGCCCGGCACATACATTGGACAGACCAAACAGAGAATAAAGTACCCGCTGAATGAACCACAAAAATGCGAAGTAAAAAAGTGGAACAACTCCTCACTGTCCAACACATAAAAGGCACCAGTACAACATTCAACTTCAATGCATAGAACCCTACCACTATAGAACCCACACAGAATCATCAGGAAGCATAGAATTTGAAAAACTGAAGCAATGAATAGTAGAAGATGATTCCAGCAGACTTGTCAATCATTTGGAAGCCTGCACTTCAAATAGAAGATCTTCCACACCACAAGCAGGCTAAACACACCTGGGCACAAATAGACTCCCTCTGATACCCTCAGCTCAACACCAGGCACCCACGATTTGAAACCTAAAACTTCCTATAGATCATAGACTGTCCTTTCACGTGACGTCAAAGCTGCCTGAAAGCCTCCATACGAAGGACAGATGTTCTGCGCCATCAAGCCACAAAACAGACAGAAGAAACAGAACACCAGTCAAACAAACTCCCAAGGTTCCATATAACACAGACCAAGACCTCCAACAATTTAGATGTAGAAAAAACTCACTGCACATCATAGGCAGGCTCAATTTAACCAACGGCTGCGAGACCACATACAAACTCAATACAAGAAGCTCTGATGATGACAGATGAGATTCTGCTGAAATGTTGCTACAACTTTAAAAGCACTACAATGATGTGGGATATACGCCGAGGAAGTGAACAGCAATAGATAGATATAGATAGATAGATATAGATAAGAGATAGATAGAAGTAGTAGATAGAAGCAGATAGATAGTATCGGATATGTAGATAGATGATATCGATATAGATACTAGATATCGACTTATAGATATAGATTATAGATATATAGATTCAGATATAGATATAGATAAGATATAATATGATATAGATTAGATATAGATATAGATATAGATATAGATATAGATATAGATATAGATATAGATATAGATATAGATATAGATTTAGATGTGACTTTCATTTGGATTGGTTACATCTGAGAAAAAGTTTGACCCTTCCCTCCCGTGGTATTCTTCGGGTGTTGTTACACAACCAGTGGCCTTATTTCTCAAATATGTCCACAGCAGTTTTGTGACACCAGAAAAGTATTATCTTCCTATTCAACCGATGCCACTTCTTATAATAGAAGTGTGCAAAATGTTGGTTTTATCTATCTATGATTTAGATGAGGGATAGAAAGGAACTCATCACACTTTCAGATGACATCATGCTGAGAAGTCTTGCCAACATTTTAACAGACTCAAGATACAAAAGGGTCTTGACAGACTTGACCATATTTTTCATTCTTTCAGAGTTGTTAAGCACATTCAGTATATTTAATATATGTTGTAGGTTCTTTCACAAAATGGATTCATAGTTTCCATAGTTATAAAATTGTTACTCATCATTCAAAGTGCCTCATCTCTTACCATATAGCATACTTCTTGCAAAATAGTTCTTAATACTTTGCTGTCCCTGTATTCTTGGTAAGGTTCTTTCTCCCTCCCTCCCTCCCTTGGGTCCTATTTGGCATACAAAAGTATTTTATGATAAATAACATGCTACAGGTTGCTTTGCAATATGCCACATATCTATCCTTTTAAAAATAAATCAATGTCTAAAGATCTTTAAAAATTGAGTGGAGAATAGAGTCTAGCACTACCAAAGAATCAGATGGAATTGCCTCCATTGAACCATCTGGCCTACTGCATCACAGCTTCCCTACCTGACTTGCTTGATTTTGTGACTGAGATAGCAGTGGAGGAATTTGCTTTATGATTTTTTTTATCCCATGTTTATTACCTTTACAAATACTATAATTCAAGGTGGTAAACATATTAGGTACATGTCCCACCCAATTGGTTAAGATATTGGCATGTAATTAGGCCAAAATGATGGTGAATCATCCTTTCATATAATTTTCTTATCCTGCTGCTTCAAAAAAATCCCTGTTGAGTTAAATTAATTAATCTGAAAGTGGTTAAGAAATGTGGCTCTCCTTAACCCTATGTCCATATAAACTGCATTATAGCTATGAATTTAATTTAAATCCCTCAATACATGAGCTAACTGCAAAAACTTTGGAGTCTACTCATAAGAAGCAGAGTGCAAGTGGGCAATTTCACAGTCTCTCTCTCTTTTTTTACAGATTTGTCATGCAGATTGATAGAGTGCTGGCTGCTGATCTCCATCACAATGCCTTCTTCAAGGATATCGAGTTTGTCATGAATACTCACTGGAAGCTTCCAAAAATAATTCTTTTGCAAATGTATTTGATTCCTTTTCTTATTTCTGTAGATTATATAAACTAATTTGGGAGGCCAAAAGTCTTGGTGTGACATTGCAGTCCCCAAAGCTCAGCAGGATCTAGTTCAGAATGTTTACTTGACTTTGTACATTGTTATAATATGCACAGCAAATGCCAGAGCACTTTCCTGCCTTTTCTTTTCACCTCTAGCTAGGAGCTAGCAGGCTTGGAGATTGAATGCCTCTTTTGATGTATAGATCTGGCAGTCAACATATCAAGCCATGCCTCAAATCAAACAACGGCTGTTGAGAACAGCAAGCAGGGGAGTGCCCCAGCCAAATGGCGTACTGAGCTTTCATGTTCATTTTGATAACTTGAAATGAATAGGTATAGGCTAGCAAAGGGAGGGGCTGCAGGCAACCTTTCACCATTTCCTTTGAAAGCCTTGAAATTTCTAGCTTAGTTTTTCTTACACAGGCATGTGGAGTGGAGGTAGATGGACTGTGGGCAAGGAAGAGTTAATGGACCTAAGGAATAACCTGCCCGCTGCTTTAAATCTGATGTATTGTGTTCAAGCCAGTTTCAGTCCTGAGTAATTTATAATAACTTAAAGTTCCAATATAAAAAGCACATAGCTGCAGGGAAGTTTTGTCAGTTTCTTTTAGGCAGGCTGTCATTTCCTTGGAAACATAATAATTAAGACGTCTGGTGCAACTATTTCTGCCAGAAATATTTTTAGATTTCAAACCATTTCCAGAAACTCTACATTCAAGGGAGGGGTAGTAGGTAGTGGAATTATTATATCCCTATATAATAACTTTTAAAAAATATTTATTAGTTGATTCTTGATCTTTCAGGCTGGCATATGAGGAAGAACTAAAATAATTTAAGAAGAAAAATAAGATTACTATCCAATGAGCATCATAACTGGCATGTCCTTGATCCAACATTGGCTTAACTAAAGCATTTATCAAATGACTAAGATGGAACAATAAATGTCAGGTCCCTTTTCATTTTTTTTCTTTGCTCACAATAATCATTACATAAAGCCCAATATCCAATATTACAATTTGTATTGAGAGACGATTTTCATAAATCTGTTGTAAGACTGAAGGGAAAAATCAGTCAGCACAACTTCACTATATCATTAAGTCATGTCCAATATCATTAAGTCATGCCCAAATAGGATGGAAAATTTTCTTTGGAGTTAATTGTCTGCCTGCAGCAGCATATCATGAACTTCAGCCACCCCCTTCCCAAATAGCCATCATGTCCCTCATTAATTTCAGAATTAATTAGTCCTTTTTTAGTTACACCTCTACCCCAACAATCCAATGGGATTTTATAAAATTAATGAACCCCTTCAATAGGTGTGTGGAGAAAAAGGCTCAGCTGTATATCCTATAGATTTTATATTGTACAGTCCTCCTCCTCCTCCTTATTATCATATCCCCCTTTTAAAAAATCATTAAAGGTTGTATCCTAATTTTCAAGAATATATCTGCTCTCTCTTCTCAAGTTCCTCACCTAACAAACACAGTTTGGTCTTATCTTAGTTCAAAGTATAAAAAAACTACAAGAAAAAACTTGACTAGGATTTATTATTCGACTAGACCTTTATTGGATATATTCCTATTATATATACTTATCAAATGCAATATATTTTGTGTGAAATAATATCATATTGAATTATGATATGTAGTTTGCAAACATATATACACTATATATGATTATTAGATTTCAGGAAAGAGAAACAGAAAGCATTACTGTGAACTATTGGTTGTTCAAATACTATGCGATAACCCTAGGTTAGTCATCAAAAAGAGTCTGGACATACAAATAAATTATTCAGATAAACTGATTCTGATTTAGTGTTATTTGTAAGCTATAATACCAGTGACTCAATGATTGTACAAGAATTATGTATGAATGTGTTCCTCTCATCAAATATCAGATAGAGGCTCTTTTCGAATAGAATATCTTATCTGTGCAAAGGTATCAAGAATAATCATTGCAAGTTTTTTTTTTCCAGTGAGACCAGTTTATCAAGGCAACCTGGTCTACCCAATTATGGGACAGAACATACTGCTTCCAAAGACCAATTCAAATCCCAGAAGGGTATGGCTAGCTGATAAGAGCTAAATAGCTTGAAATCTATCTACACTAGCCTCCCTTTATTTCTATGTCGATAAACATAATTCAACACAATAATCACTGCATTTTGCATCCATGCTGCTGTAGATCTTGATATTCAGAAAGGCAATGAAATCTATCCAGGCTACATCCTATCAATGGTCAACCATATATCAGTTATAGATATTAGCACTGCCTGATGATCTTTACCAAAATAACAAGGATGAACAAAATTGGTCAGACTTAATATGAACAGCTGTGGTGTGAAGCCTAAGTTCCTACTGAACTGATCTACAATAGAAGTCTTCAGATAGGAGCAACACCATGAGTGAGATCTATATTTTGTTCCCTTCTGTAACTCCTATCCCTTAACCTCATATCTTTTTATCAAGTTGTAATGTTTAGTTTGAGAGAAAATTACTAAGGGATTGGCTAACATATAGTACCTTAAATGTTTACTTTTAATTACATGTAAATAAAATTTATATGAAATGTATTTCATTTTTATATGTACTTTTTGAATACAGCTATAGGAGTGTAGTCTTTGCCCAATAAAAAAAAATGCACCTCTGACATAAATACTCATTGTTATATCAAAAGTAGACTTTAAACCTTTTTAATGAAATCACATCTGAGAAGTCTATAAGGCTATGAAAACCTATGCACATCTATTATATTAATAGTGTTTATGATGAAGTTGGGCAGAACAAAACAATCATTGGAAAACTGCAATTTTGGGAAGTAGTTTGAGATTTCAATATTTTTTTAAATAATTTACATAATAAAGATCTGACAACTAGTCCTATTGAGTTATATCCTGGTTGTGCCATTTCAGTTATGATATATTAAAAGAACACTAAAAGGTGACATTTGTTTGAGAGTTGCCATTATTATTGGCTTACAAGATTTCATTTTCCATTATGTGGAAAATCCTGAATTGTGGACCTTGAACTAATAATATCCAAGAATGTGAACAAGAACCAAGAATAGAGTTGAATTTGTTGCAAAATCAACATATGGGAAATCAGCAAGATCACCAACAGGCTTAGATTGGGTCTTAAGAGCATCTTCTATTTTCACAAAACTAGTATCTAGCATCTGCTCCTTGGAATGATAAGGATGAAAGTTTGCTAGGTAAACTATAGATATATTCACATGTCAAAACACATGAGCTATTGCTCTATTACCTCAGAGCATTTAATTTCTTAACTAGCACTATCCTTACTTTGCATAAGCAACATGGTGCTTTATATTGAGACACCAAATGTGTATCTACTAAGAGCAGCACTTGTAAAATATTCTGTGGATATTCTTCCCCAAAATGAAGTCAATGTATTGTAGGATACTAATGATTCACTAACATATGAAACAAAACGATGTAAATAAGGTGTCTTTAAAATGACCCACAACAGTGATCACAGCCCTGGCATAGATTGGCAGAGAATTATAAAGGACGTAAAAAAGTACATCAACTGTCATGACAAATTAATTATATTAGATAGATAGGAAAACTTTGTAAAATTAGACCTTGTTTACTGCATCCTTGAACGACCAGTTATAGATATAATAGTGGGGGCAAAAACAGCTTTGCAAGTGATCCTTGCATCTTATAATTATAGCAGAGTCCCAAAGTCACATTATCACCATTTGTTTTGTTTCAGAACCAGTTTCTGACAAAGAAAGTTAATGGAAAATGTGGACATAAAACACATATGTTTTATGTGTGTTAAATATATAAATATATATTTATATAAATAACAGAATAACAGAGTTGGGAAGGACTAATCCAACCCCTTTCTAAAGCAGGAAATCCTACACCATTTAATACAAATAGTTGTCCAAACTCTTTTTAAAAACCTCCATTGTTGAAGCACTCATTTCTGGAGGCAAATCATTCCACTGAATAATTGATGAATTGTCAGGGAATTTCTCCTTAGTTCTAGTTGGTTTTCTCTTGATCAGTTTCTATCCATTTCATCTTGTCCTGCTGTTGTAATGACGAGGCAGTCGAGGTGTTTGATCATGATCAACTGAATCATGATGAACTTTATTGGAGTCTAGTCTTGTATGACTTTTTGGAGTTAGTTTTATTTATACACATTTTTAGTTTTCAATCATTGGGTTAACTTTGGTTACTGCTTGACTTTCATTACCTGTTAGACATAATGATACATTACACAATTAATTATCTCGCTAATTAACATATGTTTACTTCCTCCTCTCTATCCTCCTTTGATTGTTGAACTATTGTTTGGCCTAGAGTTGTATTTGCTTGTAACATTCTTTTATCTCGAGGTTTCCATCGAGATCCAAGACTCCTCAATTACAACCTCTACATTATCCCCCTTTTTTTTTGATGGAGGATTCAAGATTATGAATGATATCGCAATTGGTGTGAGATTAAGAGATGGAAGCAGGATGAACAATGTGATATTTGGTCAGTAATTGTAATAAACAAACAGCGTTCATTAGTTACATTTAATAATTGAAGATAAAACAAAAACTGTTGAGCCCGAAGCACCAATCAGAGCGATTGAAGTTAGCCTTCAACAAGGTGAGTAATGAGCATGGTAGTTTTGAAATGTATGATTGTAGGTATGGCAAGTTCATCCTTCAAAGTTTTAGTCAAAGAAGAAATGCCACACATCCCAGGTCCATGCTAAACATACAACCCGCCCTATGGCCTATATGCAAAAGCGCTGTAAACATCTGATTTAAATCTTCATATTTCATCTGCAGATCACGACTATCAGCAGCAGTGCGGCATTGATGAGTTTTTTTTTTTCAAGTTCTTGAGGGGGCGGTGAGACCAAGATTTAGATCATTCTTTTCTGGCAATTAGCATGCCGGATAGAGTGATGCGTTCCAACTCAAACACCCCACCCGAGCACAGACAGACTCTTGATGCCTCAACTCAAACACCACCACGCACCAGGTGAAACTTGAGCTTCTAATGATGCAGCGTCCTTTCACACGAAGCAAAGCTGCACTGAAGCTCCAACACAAACGCCGTTGTTGCCAGCATCAACACAAAACAGACAGAGAACAAGACACAATCATCAAACTCACGTCGTAACATAGACCCGGTCCTAGAAATCAGAACGGACCAGCGTCGAAGTTGAAACCAGGAGCTGGAGACCGCAACATCCAAACAAAGCCTGATGATGCCGCAGAATGGGATTTGCTGAACATTGCACACTTTAACAGCACTACATGATGTGATAATACGAAGGAAGATAACGCACACATGTAAGTCCCGCGAAAGCTATTAAAAATAGATATAGATATAGATATAGATATAGATATAGATATAGATATAGATATAGATATATAGATATAGATATATAGATATAGATATAGATATAGATATAGATATAGATATATTTTGTAGGTCTTGGCGTGTTCGGGTCTTTTCCCATGTAAGATTGAGAGTATCTTGCCAATGTTTCGACAAGGTCCCACACGCCATCTTCAGGCTGGTACTTTTGGCTTCGTGCTTGTGCAAGCAAAGCATGATCGGAGCTGCTGTCTCCCTATATATACCAGTGGGGAGGTTGGATGTGTTGTCATTTCTTGATTGATTGATGGAGTTGATGTTTGCATATTGACTGGCTTTTTTCGTAAGAACATGTGTGGCTGAGGTATTGGCTGTGTGTCGATCAGCCTCCTGTGTTATAACTACCTGGGTAATGGGCTGTGTGATGACCTTCTGAGTTCTATTGTTGTGACATCCTGGGTCTTGTGCTGAAATCTCCTGGGTCGTAATGACCTGGGTTATGGACTGTGTGATGACCTTCTGAGTTCTATTATTGTGACATCCTGGGTCTTGCGCTGTAATCTTGTGCTGGGTCATTGGCTGTGTTGCAACAACCTGAGGTTTTGTGGTGTAACCTCCTGAGTTTCGTGATGTGATATCCTGGGTGGGTGACTGTGATGTGATGTTCCAGGTTTTGGTTTGGCTCCGAGTTTGAGGCCTGGATATGTGTTCATGGCATGTGTCCATTTGCTTGGTTTGGGAGTGGGGGTGTGTGGCAGCTAGTGATGCAGCTGTGGTCTGGTTTCTGGATGGTGGTTGTCTTTCATCAATGGTATGGGTTTGGGTCCCACTCGCCATCCTCAGGCTGGTGCTTTTGCCTTCGTGCCAGTGCAAGCAGTGTGTGATTGGAGCTACCATCTCTCTATAAATACTGGTGTTGGGGGCTGGTGTGCTGGGCTGGTTGGCTGCACTGCTGCCTCTTGATT
>BHFT01007798.1:0-24150 GCA_004320025.1 Laticauda laticaudata | reverse complement strand
GCACTTTTGAGAGCGGATAACAACGGATGGAACATTTTCTTGTCCGCTGTGTCCTTTTTACATACATTTTGAATCCGTCAGCCTATGTGACAGGCCCTTTTGGAAAGAAGTTGTTCCACTGATTAATTTTTCTAACTGTCATGAAATCTCTCCTTAGTTCTAGGTTATTTCGTCAAGGTATTCTCCAAAGCACCTGAAGGTAGGAAACCATCCGTTGTTTCTTGTCCTACCCTCAGGTGCTTTGGAGAACAGCTTGACTGCCTCTTCTTTGGGGCAGCCCCTGAGATATTGGAAGATTGCTATCATGTCTCCCCTCGTCCTTCTCTTCATCAAACTAGACAAACCCAGTTCCAGCAATTCTTCTTCATATGTTTTAGCCTCCAATCCCCTCATCATCTTTATTGCTCTTCTCTTTCTAGAGTCTCAACATATTTTTAACATTATGGCATATAAATCAGCAGATACCTAATTTATCCACTCTCAACCAGAATATCCAATGCTCTGCAATAGTTACTCTTTTTTAGATTTAATCAATGCCATGTTTCAGGCAGGTGGTATTTTATATTTTGGGAAAGTCCATGGAGAAAAATGAAACATCAATGAACCAGGAGGAGTAAATTTGATCTAAAAATCAATGGGACTTGTCACAAAGGTTAATTACCCCCAAATGGCTAAGATTCCAATTTTGGTTGTATGATTCAACATTACAATAATGTTTTAACCTGGTTTCCCTTTCCAAAATCCTATGTACATAATTATTTATTATTACCAAATCTAAAGAAACTATGGTGGGACTCCCTAAAAATATTCTGCTGAGAATACTTTTTAATGACAGCCAGTTTGATAGAGAGGTTAAGGCTTCAGGCTAGCAAACTAGAGACTGTGAGTTCTAGTCCTACCTTAGGCAATGGAAAGCAGTTGGGTGGCTGATTTTTGGCCAATCACCAGAAAATGGTGAGTTCTAGTTCTGCTTCAGGAGTGAAAACCAGCTGGGTTACCTTGGACCAGTCACTCTCTCTCCACCCAACTCAACTCACAGGACTGTTGTCATGGGGAAAAAAGGAGAGAAAGGTGTGTTGGATATATTCACTATCTTGACCTATTTCCAAAAATAATAAAGGTTGTATCTAAATAAATATAAATCAATCAATAATAACAACAATGTTGCTTCTATAGTTTCATCCTAAAGGCCAAAAAATGGAAAGGGCATCAAAGTTTTATTTAATTCAGCTAGATACATATTCTGAATTTAGAGCATAAAGATGAGCGAGTTAATTTTAGAAGCATTAAAGTGATTTTTATTTCTTTTTTTTTCCATGAAGAATAAAGAACCTCCTGACTTTCTGCCTTGAAAACGTCCCATGCAAATTCTAAATCGGCATAACGGCAAATTGTACATTTTCAAAAACAACGTGATCCAGCTTTCCAATAAATCTTCCACGAAGGAAACACACCAAAATCCCCTCGAAGTAAGAGACTGAAGTTTCATTAAAGCTGCTGATTTTGGAATACAATCAGATCAACTTCATCATCCTCTTTTAATGACCCCATAATCCCTTGCATTGGGGTGGAGTCTAGGCAACTGAATGGAGCTAGCAGAGTGTTTACTGGCCGGATGCCTTTCCTGTCTCCAGTGTGGAGTTTTGTTCAGCAGAGATATTCTCATGGTACCTAGAGAGAGAAATATCTGCCTCCACCTAGGATTGAACTCACAGCCTCCTGATTGTGAGGCGAGAGCTCCATTTCTAGGCCACCCACTGCACCACTCATTGGAATACAATCAGATATTGCAATGTAATTGGTGCTACAGCTATCCACATGATTTTTAAAAAATCAGGAAATTAAAATCCAATCCATTATGAAACAAGTTTTCTGAGGCACTGGGAGAAAGAAGAAAAGAAAAGCTATCCCCATTTTTGATGGATACAAAAGTCAACATGTCTTGATCAAGTCAATTTCCAGTAAATAAACTTACAATGTTCTCCCAAATTGTTTTACAGAAATCTTGTAACCAAGCAAAACCTACCAAACATTATTAAAACTACCAACCATAATCATCACATCAACTTTAAAACTAAAAAGATGAACAAAACTTTTGTGTAAAGCGTGTGGGTGGTCTTTGATGAGATTATATTAACTGATGAATACAAGCTATTAGAACATCTAACTGTTCATTCTACAAAATATTCTTCTAAATTACTTATTGCTTCTCCCACAACAAATTTTGAACATATATTCATCAGAGTTACGATATCTAGCAAATATTGAATTACTACTGCACCAAATTTCACCTATTCGTCTTTAAAGAAAGAAATCCTTATTTCTTTCCTTAAAGAAATCCTCATTTGTGAGTCTATGAGTTTCTTCTAAAACAGCATCTTCAAGTTTTCAATTCCCCAATTTGGTTAAAATATGCCTTTTATTAAACATCTTTTCTAAGATCTTTAATACAGGTTGCCCTCAACTTACAACTGTAATCGGAACTGGAAATCCATCATTACTTGTTAGAGTTGTAAGTCGAACTTTCTGTCTTTTTTTGTTCTAGGGGCTATTAAGTGAACATCAAAGTCTTAAGCAAATGATGTTCTTGTTATGTGGATCCACTCATCTGAATGGGCTTTTTTTTTTGGCTGGAAATAAACACCCTAAAAATGCCAAAAATTGGCAGAACAAAAAACAAAACAAAACACAAAATGCAAGTAGATTATAAAATCCTTGTTTGTTTTTCAAAGGAACTTCTGAAATTTGTTTGAAAGAAGACAAAAAGGTAAAACTTTATTTTAATATTTCTTCCCAGCAGATTTGCTCATCCAGCTTTGTTGCAGAGTAACAGAATTGGAAGGGACCTAGGAGGTCTTCTAGTCCAACCCCCTGCTAAAGAAGGAGACCCAATCCCATTCCAGATAAATGGTTGTCCAATCCCGTCTTGAAAACCTCCAGTAATGGAGCATCCACAACTTCTGGAGGCAAGCTGCTCCCATTGATAAATTGGGATAAATTTCCACTGTCAGGAAATCTCTTCTTAATTCTAGGTTGGATCTCATAACCTTCGATCTGCTGTTTCCACTCCTACCTTCAGGTGCTTTGGAAATTAGGGAGCGTCCCTCTGCTTGGTGGAAGCCTTTCAAATAGCCATAGCAGCTAGGCTTACAGACCACTTCTAGAAAAAGTGCAGAGAAGAGCAACCAGGCTGATGAGGGGACTGGAGGCTAAAATATAGCATGGACGGTTGCAGGAACTGGGCCTGGTTGGTCTAGGGAAGAGAAGGACCTGGGGAGATAGGAGAGAATCTCCCAATATTTGAGGGAGGGGCTGCCCCAGAGAGGAGGAAGGGGGTCAAGCTCTTCTCCAAGGCACCTGAAGGCCAGACAAGGAACAATGGATGGAAAATGAACAAGGAGAGATTCAACTTGGAAATAAGGAGAAACTTTCTGACAGGGAGAACAATCAACCCATGGAAGAGAAGTTGCCCTCAGAAGTAGTTGTGGGAGCTTCATCACTTGAGACTTTCAAGAAGAGACTGGTCAGAATGGCATTTGTCAGAATGGTGTAGGGTCTCCTGCTTGGGTGGGGGGATGGACTAGATGACTTACAAGGTCCCTTCCAATTCTGATTATCTGTTAAATCTGCTTCATGGTGCTTCCCAACCCTCTCTAAGCATTTTTTACAGAGTCAGCCTCTGGCCCCCAACAATGTGGGTCTTCATTTTACCCACCTCAGAAAGAGGGAAGGCTGAGTCAACCTGGAGCCTGGTGGGATTCAAACTGCCAAATTGCAGTCAGCAAAAGTGGCCTGCAGTACTGTAGGCACAGTACCACTGTGCCACTGAGGCTCTTAGATATTGGAAGACTGCTATCATGTCATCCTTAGTCCTTCTCTTGCTTTTAGTGGACATACCCAATTCCTGCAACTTTTCTTCATGTTTTAGCTTCCAGCCCCCAAATCATCTTTGCTGCTGAAGTCTCATTTTGGAATTTTTGAATCCTCGGCTACTGTTTTGGTGGAAAATTAGGGATGTCATAGCCCTCCCCTTCTGCCATTCTCATTTTAGATTGTTTTTCTTTTATCAAAGTTTATAATAAGGTAAAATACAAATCAAAACAAAAGTTAAAAGCAAAGTTAAAAAGAAAAGAGGAGTGCACAGACCAAGAAAGTTTGTTCAGTGTGTTTTTTTTAACAGATGACTCTGCATGCTTGATCGGTCTGCTAAAGAATGGATCCTTAAACTAAGACAGTCTGTGAGGGTGAGACTGATTTGATGAGCTGATCTGTATTTACTATTTTATTGATTTAAAACATTTATTTAGCCACCCATCTTTCAACAGCTCTGGGTGACTCCTAATAAAAAAATCAAATGACATACAAAATCATATTAAAAAACTATCGACCAGTAGAAAAATAAAACATTAAAAACAACAGAAACCTTTCAGTGCTAATGTGCTGTCATCTGATCTTCTCTCAGGTCTGGAGGTAGCTGATGTGGAAGAGAAAGAACAGTTGGGCCCAGTGCCTGATGCAGGGATACACAGAAGGCAGAGGAGAGGAGAGCAGCGGAAATCTATGGGCCGTTCCTTGGGACAGAAGAGCCACTGCTGCTAGTGAGGCCCCACCCTAGCTCTGGGGGTCAAAGGCAGGGGGTGGAGATGGATAGATGTGGCAGACAAATATTCATCTCCCCACCAGACAGACTTGTTAGCCTGGGGTGAGAGAGAGAGAGAGACTGGACTTCTGCACATGACAGAAATAATGATGGTCCTCAACATTAGACAGCCCAACAGTTGCATATGTATCTCAGTCAACCCAACCTGAGCATTCTTTGGAAGAGTGCCCTTCAGCCGCGAGATCAATGAACAATGAAGTTCACACAACTGGTAGGGTACTCCCTTGCAAGAGGAAATCTAGATTCCAGTTCTCTGTTCTCTTAACTCATAATCAGCTACAATAAATCTTTACAGCTAGTCCTCAACTTACAACAGTCCATTTAGTGGTGGTTCAAAGTTACAACAGCCCCGAAAAAAGGGACTTATCACCATTTTTTACCCTTATGGTTGTTGCAGCATCTTTATGGTCAGGTGATCAAAATTCAGACAACTGACTCATATTTACGATGGTTGAAGTGTTCCAGGATCATTTGGGACTTTCTGGCAAGCACAGTCCATGGGGAAGCCAGATTCATTTAGCAACCATGTTACTACCTCAACAACTGTGGTGATTCACTTAACAACGGTGGCAAGAAAAGTTGTAAAATGGGGCAAATCTCACTTAACAATTATTTTGCTTCGCAATGGAAAGTTGTGGTCATAACTTGAGGTCAACAGAAGGAAAAGTGGAAATAGTCCCTAAAAGTCTTAAGACAGGAAAACATTTCCGATTCATTCCGTCCCTGATTTGTACCTTTCAATTTTTTCTTTTTTCTTCTTTGAAACACAAATTGATATTCCCATTTATGGGAACGTAGGAAGTAGATTTGCAAGTTTCTGTGAACAGGGGAGAAGGAAATGATCGAAAACCACATATGTGGAAATAAAATGCTTGATTTGCCTTCATGGCCTGATGCAAATTGATGACTCCAAGGAAGGAAATGTAATAGAAATGCTAGAAGCAATCAGCAACTATTGTGAAGGGCATTTTTATGGCTCCCCATAAATATAATATGCAGTATAATTTGACTGAAAATTGCATTGTTTCCTTTTTGTCCTGTCCAGGAAAGTGTCTGTAGGTTGTTGAACCAAGAACAGAATATATTAGAGAAACAACAATGATACAAGTTCAGTTGCGGATATACTGCCTTGGTTTTGGGCTTGTGAAAAAGAATTCAGAATGAGTGTTGGAATTATTATCATTGATTAATTATTGAATTATTGCATCCAGCTTCGGTCTCCATGATATTAAAAAAAAGATGTTGAGACTCTAGAAAGAATGCAGAAAAGAGCAACAATTTAAGGAGAATTTCCGACAGTGAGGACAATCAATCAGGGGAACAGAAGTTGCCTCCAGAAATCCTGGGTGCTCCATCACTGGAGGTTTTCAAGAAGAGAATGAACAACCGTTTGTCTGAAATGGTAGAGGGTTTCCTGCTTCAGCAGGGGACTTAAACTGGAAAACCTCCAAAGTCCCTTCCAACTCTATTTAATCTGTTAATTGTAGTGAACACTCGAAAGGGAGAAATTCACTCTGTCCTAGAAAAGAGGAAAGTAGAAGAAAGAACTTGAAATATTACCTTGATTTTGTTTGGCATTGCTTGAGAGAAACTGACAGACTTTGAAGATGTTGTAATTTTAGTCTGCAACAACAAACACCATTCCTAGAAACCCAGCTGCTCCTGTTTCTTGATCTGGCTTATCTTACAGAACTGACAACAGTTCATAGATTCAAAAAACTGTAGAGCCAGAAGGAGCCATGTAAGCTACTAAAATTCATATTCCCATCATGTTGAGGATCAAAACTGAAAAGTTTCCCTGACACATGACTTGGCTAGGTTGAGCACTGCTAATGAAGAAGAATCCTCTTCTTTGGGTAATTGGTTCCATTTGGCAATTATTTTTATTGTTAGGAAGTGTCCCCCCCCCCCAAGATTCAATTAGAATCTCTTCTTCTTAAAAACCTCTATTATTCCATGTCCAGCATTTAAGGATGATCCAGATCAGGTCCTACCTTTCTTCTGTGTGGTGTCCTTTCAGGTATTTGAAGAGAAATCTAATAACCCCACGACCTCTTACCCCCTTTGTTGTAAGACACTTGTTGTAAGACACTCACCTAAACTTTCCTTATGATACTCTGTAGAAAGTTCTACTAGAAAAATGAAAAATCTTGAAAAATATTTAAAAAGGCAGGATAAAATATTTCCCCTAGAAGAGAAATAAAAATCTTAAGGAGGCAGAAACTCACAGCCCCATCCCCCTGCCTCCAAGCAGATCCTAAGCTGAGGCCAGCTTTTAGAAATGCAGATTTGGTAATCCATTACTCCCTGTAGTCTGAACAAAGGTAGGCTTAGCCCTCAGCCACAATAGGAATTGCCCAACAAGCCCGCTCATTGCATCAGCAGCTCAAACTTCAACCAAACTTAGCTCAGACAAACTCCCAGGATTTATCCCATAGGAGTCTGACAACAGCCAATAGGATACATGCTCTTGCACAGGAACAGGAAGCTCAAGTGCAAAGCCCAAGAGAAGGTATAAAACCCCCTCACTCTCAACTCCATTTGGTCAGCTACACCAGAATCACAGGTGCTTGGTGGGTCTGTTTCATCAATAAATGGGCCCTCTTTCCAATCAGCCTCCAGCTTCCATTTTGTCTCCAGTGCCTTTCTCCTGGCTTGGACCTGGACCTGGATATTTCTTCCAACAACTCTAAGTAAGCAAAAGCTGGACTTTGAAGAAGCAGGAGAGGAAGAATAGTGGCACCTTTGAACCTGGTATTGGAGAAGACTGCTGAGAACACTGTGGACAGCCAAGAAAGCTTTTAAACAGTGAAACTTTCAGCAAATCAAATTGGTGTTCTAACCTGAGGCATAAATAGCCAGATTCAAATTATCTTACTTCAGACACATTATGCAAAGGGATTTCGGGGAACTACCAGAAGACTTGAAAGGAGCTTATGTGGGTACCATCTTCAAACAAAGGGGGTGGGAAACAGATCCAGGAAACTACCAACCCTGACATCAATACCCAGGAAGAATCTGAAAAAGATAATCAAGCAACAGATTTGTGAACACCTGGAAGCAAGTAAAGTTATAAACAGAAGCCAAAATGAGTTTGTCAAAAACAGATAATGCCAAACAAATCTAGTTTCATTTCTTCACCAAGTGACTAAATTAGTGGACCAGAGAAATCCAGTGGGCATAATATACTTGGATTTCAGTAAGGCATTTGACAAAGTAGGCACAACTTACTTCTTGAGATAGACAGTATCACCACCACCTAAATAATTTAGATAGCCATACATTTAATTCCCAGTTTGAGGAATCCTTTTGTAAGTTCACTCATTTGGGGAGGAAATGAAAATTTTCCCTGGTAGCAGCAGAGTCATCATCATCATCTAAAGAAATGCAACATGAAAGAAATCCCATTGTTGGACATTATATTTCTGGATCCTGCATTGTATCATATCAGTAAATCCTCTGGACTATATGATGTTTCTGACAGTAAAGAATATTTGTAACTTAGGGTTGAACTATGGGGGTCCTTATTGTTTTCTGAGCTTGGTTGTTTTCTTGAAGAGGTTTCATGACCAACTAGGTGACATAATCAGTGCTAGGGAGGAAGGTTTGCAGAGAGGAAGAGGAGGAAGAAGAGGAGGAGGAGGAAGAGGAGGAGGAAGAGGAGGAGGAAGAGGAGGAAGAGGAAGAGGAAGAAAACTGGGTATCCTCAGTGCTTTCGGAGCTTGATGGTTTTCTTGCAGATGTTTCATTACCAAACAAGGTAACATCACCAGTGCATTGATGATACTGAGTTTGGTAATGAAATGTCTGCAAGAAAACCACCAAACTCAGAGAGTGCCAAGGACACCCAATATCTATATTCTTCCATGGTTTGATTCACCCCTACATTTTAGGAAATGCTGGAAATGTAATCATTGCTCATTCTCTCTGAATTTTTTTTGTTCCTGCAAAAAAAAATCTCCATAATGCCAATATATAACTTCATTTGAATTAGATATACCACCAAGATAAACAACTTACACATGGCTAACAGTAAAGTTTTATGCATTTTATAATTCCCATCTGAATGGGCTTTTGAGCCATTATAGCTGAATTTATCACCTTCCTGACAGCTGGAAGAAAGATTACAACTGCTGAAGAGAAGTGAGTTCACTGCTATTATGTATTCCTATTTATTCTTGAAATTTTGCTTACTGTTGCTAGAATCAAGGAATAAAAAAATACTGATTCTTAATCTATACCCCCCTCCCCCCCATGGTTCTTGGAAATCCATTGCTGGCTGATGCACTCAGTGGAAGAATGGAGAAGAAAAATAAAAAGAGAAGGAAAGGTGGGGGGGAAAGAAAAACAGACTGATGTTTTATTTTGGAATGAATCAAGGTCGCCCCTCCGATTATTGATAAGGTGGACAATTGAGCATTATCTCTTTAGTGTTTATTTTTTCCCAAACACCCCAATCAGAATACAAGTTCTCCTGCAGCATCTGAGTGTCCCACAGGAATCAGACACTCTCAGATACCAGGAATTTTGGATAAATTTTGTAGAGAGCCAATTGGGTCTGTTGTTAAGTTTCCACGCTAGAAAAGGGGAGACGGTGAGTTCAAGTCCCACCTTAACTATGAAAGCCAGTGGGTGACTTTGGGCCAATCACCAGGAGATGGTGAGTTCTAGTCCTGCCTTAACATGAAGGCTAGCTGGGTGGTCTTGGGACAGTCCCTCCCTCCCTCCCCCCCCTCAGCCTAAGTCAACTCACAGGTTTCGTGTTGTTGTGGGAAAATAGGAGGAGGAATATGTTGCATATGTTCACTGTGTTGACTGTAAAAACAATAAAGGTGGGATATAAATAAAGGCAAGAATCATAATCGGGGTTGACATTCTCTCAGGGAATTTATGACTAATTGTAGAAATGACATAGAGGTTATCAGCTTGTAATTTTGCCTTACTTTTCCCAGGTGTTGCATTCAAAAGCCAGGAAGCGGGAGGGGTTGTCGGAATGGCTTTTGTGGGTAGGTCAGTTGGTCCTGCTGGGTCCTCATGGACGGTTCTCCACGTGAACCGCAGGGCTGGGACAAGCATGGAGGGGGACCTTTAAGGAACGGTCTCCTCTCCACCATCTCAACCCTTCCTACATACTTGGCATGCTGCGTATCACATTGGTCAATCTCACTATTATGGGCACTTCTCCACTGGCAAGTGGAGGGAGCCCAGAATTTAAATGAACTCCCACCTCCCGTTTTTATGAATGAACTTTCCACCATTGTCAAGAGAATCACTGCAGCTTTTAAGTTAGTAACACAGTTGGTGAGTGAATCTGGCTTCCCTGTTGACTTTGCTTGTCAGAAGGTTGCAAAAGGGGACCCTGTTTTGGCCCATCAGCCCCCGGCCCCTCCAGCAGCCGAATCAGAGGAGGAGAAGGAGGCGTGGGAGTCAGGGCCGGCATCAGGGCAACCTGGGAGCTCTGAAGGGAAAGAGGGAATGGAGCTGGCAGAGAGAGAGAGAGAGAGAGAGAGAGAGAGAGGTGGAGCCTGGGCTGTCTGTCAGCCCTCAGATGGAGAGTCCACAGCCCCCAGGTCTGGAGGTGGCTGATGAGGAAAAGGAGGAACAGCCGGGTCCAGTGCCTGATGCACAGATGTGCAGAAGGCAGAGGAGAGGAGAGCAATGGGAATCTATGGGCCGGTCCTTGGGACGGAAGAGCCACCGCTGCTATTGAAGCCTCACCCTAGCTCTGGGGATCAAAGGCAGAGATGATGTGACAGACAACTATTCATCTCCTGGAGAGACAGACCTGTTAGCCTAGGTTGAGAGAGAAACTATTTGCTGGGGCTTCTGGTGCTCCTAATTAAAGGGATCTTTGAGTTCACTTCAGAGGGCTCGTGGTGTTTGGGGAGCTGGGTCAGGACAGATCCTGTGAGCCTGGGACACTACATAACCATCATAAATATGAGTCAGTTGCCAAGTGTCCAAATTCTGACCACATGACTGTAGGGATGCTGCAACAGTCCTAAGTGTGAAAAAGGATCATAAGTCACTTTTCTCAGTGTACTGCAACTTCAAAATGTTATTAAACAGACTGTTGTAAATCAGGAGCTACCTGCAGTCTGATTTGACTAGAAGAAGTAACTATGTTATAGACCAGGACTATTTTTACTGCCTCCCTGCAAAAACTCGTCTGGTCTCAATGGAAGTCGGCCTTCAGACTGATCATTCTTGGCCCTATTACTAAAATTCTCACGCTCTTGCCTTTGGTTGCTGAATTTCAAAAAGATGAACTCAAAGTTCTGTCAATGTTTCTCAGGTCAGCTACCCTCCATTGAGTGGGGGAGGGGGATCCAAACTAGGATATAATCCTTGCATATCTAATTCAATCAGAATAGAGTTGGAAGGGACCTTCTAGTCCAACGCCCTGCTCAAGCAGGAAATCCTACACCATTTCAGACAAATCATTGTCCAATCTCTTCTTTAAAAGCTCCAGTGAGTAACATTGTGTGGCATTTCAATAAATCAGGCTAGAGCTGGAAGGGACCTTGGAGGTCTTCTAGTCCAACCTCCACTCAAGCAGGAGACCCTAGACCACTTCAGACAAGTGGTTGTTCAATCTCTTCTTAAAAACTTCCAGTGTTGGAGCATTCGTAACTTCGGAGGCAACTCGTTCCACTGATTAATTGTTCTCACTGTCAGGAAGTTTCTCCTTAATTCCATGTTGCCTCTTTCCTTGATGAGTTTCCATCCATTGCATCAATTGTCCTTCCTTCTGATGCTTTGGAAAATAAGTTGACTCCCTCTTCTTCTTTGTGGCAGCCCTTCAAATACAGGAAAAATGCCACCACGTCTGCCCCCTGTCCTCTTTTCTCCAGACTAACCATACCCAAATCCTGCAACCGTTCTTCATGTGTTTTTATCTGCAGCTAATCATCTCAGTTGCTCTTCTCTCCACAACTTTCTTGTAATCTGCTGATGTGGGTGGTAAGGTTTATTCCAGGACAACACAAAATTCATCTGGGGTCAGTCAGCTTCCCTGTGACTAATGCTAGCAACTCTTTTTCATTAGCCATGTGCCTTCAACTCAAATTATTTTAAATCGATTGCAAGGCGAGGAATTTTGCAAAATTGATTCATAAAGGACATTGTTTTACTGAAGACAGCTGATGAAGATCTCTCTGCCTCTGTGTGTATGCGTGTGTGTCTGTGTGTAAATCTGAATTAGACTTCTCTGTCACTGCACAACAGGGCCCATTTGCATCTACAAGATGCAAAGAGAGAGGGAGAGGGAGGGGGAGAGAGAGAAAATTACTAAGCTGAATAATTTGAACAGACAGGCCTAACTCTTTCTGTGTTGTCATTTATTTCAGCTTTTCATATAGATATGTCTATGCCTATCTGTGATCCCATTGAGGAAGGGAAGGGTCGAAGTGAAAATAAATATTGGAAAAGTAATCACCTGAGGTGGGCCTGCTTGAAACTGATAGTTAAAATTAGCATTCTGTGGTCGTAAGACTCAAAACGCCTGCGACTGAATAGCGGAGGCTATTGGAAGAAACTGATTTATCACCTTCTGCAAGGTGTAAAAGTAAAATCAAAGGCTCTCTAATAAAATCTTTTTGAATTTTATGGGTTCTTTTCGGGCTGTAACATTCTTCCTACCAAGGAAAAGAAGACGGTCCTGGTTCGCCCTTCAGTGACTACAGTGCCCTCCGCTACCATAATTCTCACCTGCCCATGATAATTTCATCCATTTTAATTTAATACATAAGTTTTTAAGGCTGCCCAGCAACCAGGGATGCCAGGAGATTTACAGGGTGGAAAATCGAATTTGCGACCACAGTGAAAGAAGAAAACAAGAAGCTTCTAGCAGAAAGGAAGCTGGAACCATCTCAGACCATTCCTGCAACCCCAGGGGGTCACTGCTCAGCCAGTCATTCATTTATTAAATTTATATGCTGCCATCTCCCTGATAGAGCAACTCTGGGCAGCCCACACAACAAACTCGAAACCTGGAGGAAATGGAAGGATTGTTTGAACAAGGCAGGACAGGTGGCCATGGCTTCTTAAAAAGTCTAGCCCTGCCTTAGGCATGAGAGCCAGCTGGGTGACTTTTGGGCCAATCACCAGGAGACGGGAAGTTCGAGTCCCACCTAAGCCATGAAAGGCAGCTGGGTGACCAAGAGCCCTTCACTTCTTCTCAGCCCAACTCACCTCACAGGGCTGTTGTTGTGGGGGAAATAGGAGGAGCACTGATGTGTTGCCCACCTTGGAGGTGTTTTTTTTTTAAATAAAAATAATAAAGGTGGAATATAAATTAAAAATAAAATAAACTTCTCCATTATAATCCCATTTCTTGAGGACTATATTGCTGTATTGCTCTATAAAGGTTCACCTTATCTGAATTTGACTCTTGACCCATTCCTGGTGATTTTATTGACACAAGCATAGATTGGTAGTTTTCAGAACATCAACATGGAAATGGTGAATTATGATTTTTTTTATTTTTTTTTCCCCCATGGAGCCATGAAATTTCCTTGAGGTCTTCTAAAGAAACTCAGTTAGTGTTTGGAGGGAAAGATGTTCTTCATTCAACAGCACACCTTAATAGAATCAGAAAAGAGTTGGAAGGGACCTTAGAGGTCTTCTAGTCCAGCCCCCTGCTCAGGCAGGAGACCCTGGACCATTCCAGACAAGTGAGGGTCCGGTCTCTTCTTCAAAACTCCCAGGGACAGAGCAGCCACCATTTCTGGAGGCAACCCTTCCACTGGTTAATTGTCCACCCTGTTGGGAAGTTTCTCCTTAACCTGGGATTGAGGAGAAACTTCCTAACCATGAAGACAATCCAGTTGGTTGTTCCCAGGAGGTTTCTCCTGAGTGCTGGGCTGCTTCTCTCCTTGATGAGTTCCCAAAAGTCCCCTTAACTGGATTCAGGGAGTGCCCCACTTATAACAGTTCATTTAGTGACCATTCAAAGTCACAACAGCACTGAAGAAAGTGATTTATGCCCCTTTCCCCTCCCTCAGGGCCATTGCAGCGTCCCCTTGGTCACTTGCTCAAAATTCAGGTGCTCGGCAACTGACCCACACTTACGACGGTCAACGTGTCCCGGGGTCATGCGATCTCCATTAGCAACTTCCTGACCAGCAAAGTTGGTGGGGGAGCTAGATTCACTGAACTGCTGTGTGATCAGTTCAGCAAGTGCAGAGATTTGCTCAAGAGCTGCAGGCAAGAACAACTGTCAAATGGAGTAAAACTCACTTAGCAGCTGCCTTGCTTAGCAACAGAAATGTTGGGCTCCATTGTGGCTGTTGGTTGGGGTCGATTCTGTATTACCTCAGTCCTCAAGTTACAATCCCAACTGAGCCCATGGAGAAAGCTGGTTCTTTCACTGTCTTTCTGGAGCAGAAACTGAATGAGATTTGGCTTCGTTCTCTAGCCAAGTCCCAGAGAAGCCCCTGAGTCTTGTGAAGATGCAAGGGCTGCCTTCAGACTCACAGCATCATCTCAAGGTTCTCCAGACCAACCTAGCTGACAACTTTGTTGTCCAAAAGGTAGAGGGTGAAACTAGAGGGACAGCCATACTGGACTTAATTCTTACAAACAGAAGAAGTGATAGAGGGAGTTGAAACTGCAGGAACCTTGGGTGAGAGTGACCATGTCATACTAGAATTCAACATAACACAAACACAAGCAACAGAACGTAATGACACCAGAGTCTTGGATTTTAAAAGAGCTGATTTCAATAAACTCAGAGAGAACTTGGGAAAGATTCCATGGATGAAAATCCTAAAGGGGAAAACAACTCAAGAATCTTGGGAAACTCTGAAAAGTAAGATAATAGAAGCCCAGACCAGCACAATACCACTGAGAAAGAAAAACAAGTAATCCAAGAAGAAACCAGCGTGGCTGCACAAAGATCTCTTTGGCAAATTGAAAGGAAAAGAGGACAAGTACAGAAAATGGAAAGAAGGACATACAACTAAGGCAGAATATCAGCAGATAGCCAGAATCTGCAAAGACAAAGTGAGGAGAGCAAAGGCTCAGAACGAACAAAGACTTGCAACAAAAGTCAAATATAATTTTTTAAAAGATTTCTTCCAATGTATAAATAACAAAAAAAATAAATAAATCAAGGAAACAGTCAGTCCACAAAAGAGAAGATGGCAAGGAAGTAACAGGCAACTGATCTTCTATTCAATCTACATTCTAATTCAGATAGACAGTTGGAATTGGAAGTGCCATGGATAGTAGTCTCACATCATGGTGGACTTGGTGGTAACGAAACATTCGGAAACCAACCCACAAGCTCAAGAATGATTCTTTTCCCTGATCCTACACCCAAACTACAGATATTGCAATGGTGCAGTTTGTTCTCCTGAACCATGATATAGCTTGATATGGTAATCCAACCAAGCAAACAGCACCCCCATCCCAGATTAATTGGAGGTCAGAAGCAGTAATTGCTAAGGTTCATATTTTTTAAATTTAATTAGGATTTAAAAACCAACCCAACAGCAAATCTACTGGAAGAAACAGGATTATGGAATGGTAGGCCTCTATAGTTTATAAAAATGTATGCAAGCAAGTCTTCTACCCAGGCTGAAGAGATGACAGAACCACACTACAGCATTCCTGTTATGATAGGACATTAGCACTTAATGAACTTCCCATTGAGATTTAACATTTTGTCTGAATATATACATTAATTGGCTTTTGAAGGGATGCATCTAATTGTCTCTTGTCTATTGACACTTTGTATAGAGAGAGAATTTCATTCCAATAAGCTTTCATGGCAGAAAATATGGGTGTTTGTCGGCATGTGTATTTGTGCATGTGTGTGTGTTTGTTTGTGTGTGTGTGTTTGTGTGTGTGCTGCATGCATAGGAAAATCACCATTTATTTCTCCTTCAAGTGCAAAATCTGCTACCCAAAAGACCACAGTGTTGGAATCTCAACCACTTTGCTTCTGATGGCATGATTTATGTGGCTGCATGGAATTCCTGATACTTGATTTATTGCAGGGCATTCTGGGATGGCCCTGTTTGATCTGAAATGTCACTTAGCCGACCTTGCTGCTGATATTTATGTAGGACAAGAAATGTTTGGAAAAGTCGGTATATTCAGCTACAAGATATGCTGTTTACTTTGAGTTTGAGCCATCCCTTCCTTCTCTTCCTCCCCCTTCCTTTGTCCTCAAGTGAGAGGTGGGCAGTATCAAGATTTGATTAATAAAATAATAATAATAAATAAATAAATTCTACTGCACTCATAATACCCAAAGCAATGAAAATCATCCTCCTCCTCCTCCTCCTCCTTCTTCTCTTTCTCTTCCTCCTCCTCCTCCTGCCTATAGGAGTGAGGAGGTAATTTTTATTTTTAATTCACAAAACAGAGGCAGAAGATGACATTTTCAGATAACATATCCAAAAGGAGTACACAGAGGGGTAGACATCTTTGTGGTTAACATCCTGCTCTTTTGGGTCATGTGTAAGATTTGATCTTGGTACTCATCTTATCACCCTGAAGGTTTTTTCAGCACCTTGGAGACATTTTTGTGAACTCTTTCCCAAAGGACTTTCATGTTGACATGATAATCTGGTTCCCAAAGTTGGAAGCGCCATCATTTCTGGAAGCAACAACCTTAAAAAAGATGAACTTTTTATAACTAATTTACAAGCCATTTGGGCTAAAGAATGGATAAATAGATGAGATAGATAGATAGATAGATAGATAGATAGATAGATAGATAGATAGATAGATAGATAGGATAGATAGATAGTATGTTTAGAGAGACAGCAATATATTTGGATTGGATGGAAGGGGGATGGATCAGATGATATAGAAAGAAGAGAGATTATGATAGAGTTGAGAGAATGTATATTAGATGATGATAGATGGATAGTAGATATAGTAATGTAGACAGGTAAGATACTAGAATATAGATTGATTGAGGGAGGGACAGCCAGCCAGCCAGCCAGGTATTTAGAATAGATAAGTGATGAGAGAGAGAGAGAGAGAGAGAGAGAGAGAGAGAGAGAGAGAGAGAGAGAGAGATGAGATGATAAAAGATCGAAAGGAGAGAAAGAGAGAGAGAGAGATACTGTGTAGACGATAGATTTTTTTTTCCTTTCTCCTAGAACCACTTCCCATATTCTTCTTCCCCAGAATGCCTCCATGTCAGCTGAGCTGTTGCTTCTCTCCCAATTCTTCAGGAGCCAAACAATCAAAGGAGCATTTGGCCTTTCTGCTTGGGGACCTGGGCAAATGGCTCGTCCCCTGGAAATGTGCTTCTCTAGCTGAGCCATCAGCTGTGGCTCCCTTGATTGGTCCTGACAATTCCAAGCACCACATTAGCATGGTAATGAAGAATGCCTCTTCTTAAAGGCTTGGCTCCAACTAATTCCATCCTATTTATGATTTGATTTATTGATGTATGTCATGGAGCAGCTACCAAGAGAATAGGCACGTGTACTCCCGCACGCCTTGCTGGGAGTGGGGTGTGCCTCGGTTTTCATGGGTTATGAAGCCAAATCACAGAGGGCAGGAACAGGGAGATGGAGGCCGGAATCTGAAATGCAGGCAAACCTCCTTCAGGTGTTTCCATTCCTCCTTACAAGTAGAAATGGAGGAAGAGGAAGGAGTGATGTATAATAGATCAGATATTTTAATTTCTCACTTGACCTTTGCCCATTAAGAAGGAGTGATGGGAATATTTAATGCACATGACTCAGAAAAAAGAATATGAAGTATCTAAGTTCATTATCTAAGGAAAGATTCAAGGGAAGCAGCCCATTAAAAGCAGGGGTGGGATTCAAAATTTTTAACAACTAATTCTGTGGGTGTGGCTTAGTTAGTGGGCATGACTTGGTGGTCATGTTATTGGCTGGGCATGGCCAACTCAACATCATTCACATCAAGGCACGCATCCCCTCGCCTGGCCTCTCATGACTGTGGGGATGCTGCAACAGTCGTAAAGTGTGAAAAATGGTCCTAAGTCACTTTTTTCCATGCCATTGTAACTTTGAATGGTCCCTCCACACAAGCAAAGTACCAGCAAAAGAGAGGAAAAAACTTGAGAGAAGTTCCTGAGACGGGAAGTCTAGTCCTGCCAAGAATATAAAAAGGATTAACGGAGAGGCAGTTTCTGTAAGCAACACCAGAATGTTTCCTTCCTGCCTTCCTGACAGGATTAGGCCAGTAATTTCTTCNTTCCTGCCTTCCTGACAGGATTAGGCCAGTAATTTCTTCTAACAACCGGTTCTCCGAACTGCTTAGAATGTTAACAATCAGTTCTAGAGAATAGGTGCAAATTGGAAGAATCCCATCCCTGATTAAAAGAGGAAGCATGTACTGGTTGGAGGGGAGAAACACTGAGGAGTCCTTCATGCCCTCTGAGCTGAATTGTTGCTCTTGCAGATGCTTCATTACCCTAACTAGCATTTATGATGTTACCTGGTTGGGTAATGAATGTCTGCAAGAAAACAACTAGACTTTGTGAGCAGCAAGGACTCCGACTCCTCCTCCCTGCAAACCTCCTTCCCTTCTAGCTAGTGATGTTACCTAGTTAGTGAAATGCATAATGAAAGGTCTGCAAGAAAACAAACCAGGTCAGCAAGCACCAAGAAGTCCTCATTTCAAACCAAATATTCTCCTTTATCAGTAAAAAAAAACCAAACCCATACTGTCTATGTATGTTTTTTACATTGACCTTGTTTTGGACCAGGATTTCTCAACCTTGGCACCTTTCAGATCTGTGGACTTCCCAAATTCCCCTCCTAGCAAGGAAGTTGAATTCTGGGGCTTGGTCCACAGATCTGAAACGTGAACTCCATAGAACTGAAAAACTGCCAAGGTTGAGAAATACTAACACCATTAGAATAAATGGAATTGAGGTTCACCAACTGCTTCTGAAGATAACATTAGAAGAAGATGTTTTGTGTGTTCAATTCCCTAATCATCTTTGTTGCTCTTCTCTGTATTCTTTCTCAATTCTCAACATTTTTTTTAATCATACTATCCCTTAGTTTTTACAGCACTCTCTGGGTGGTTTACAAGGTCAGCATCTTGACTCCAACCATCTGGATCTTCTTTGTACTGAGCTCGGAGTGATGGAAGGCTGAGTCAACCTTGAGGCCTTCAGGATTGGACTCCAGGCTGTGGACAGAGTGAGCCTGCAATATTGAATTTAGCCACTGCACCACCAGGGCCCATTATGGGTTATGGCTATATTTGAGAAAGGACATTAACAAGCTGAAGCCTGTCCAGATGGCAGCCACCAAGAGGATGGGGCATCTGGAAGGGAAATCCTATGAGAAACAGTCAAAAGGTTTGATATGTTCAGCCCATGGAAGAGAAGACTGAAACAATACAATAACTGTCTTCAAAGATCCGAAGGGCTGTCAAGTAGAAGACCAGGCAGAATTACAATTGTCCTAAAAGGCAGGTCAAAGAAATTCAAGAATGTAGATGCCAGTCTGACACCAGGAAAACATTCCTAATAAAGCTGTTAAACTATGGAACAGATTGCTCTGGAAGTTAGTAGCTTTTTATTTTATTGTAAGTGCTTAACTAAGAACAGATGACCATCTATCAGATGGTCATTGTAGCATCCGTGATCACCTACATTGGACAAAGTGTTGGGGGAGACGTTCTCCAAGCTTCCTTCCAACCCTTACTTTTTATAATCCCTGGCGAATGAGCACTGGTAGAAAAACACAACAGAATTTTCATCTGTAGCACCAAGAATTGCAGAAGAGAACCTTTGTAGATCAGAATTGAACTGTGGGGCCTGTTTTGTTCGGAAAACACACGAGGTAGACCGGGTTCCAACAACAAAGGCTTTATTCAAACAACAGTCAGAATAGGAACACTTTGGCTGAGCCAAGCCAGCCATTTTTACAGGGCTGGCCTGCTGCTTTCAAGCCTATGGCATTCCCTTGAATTTGCGCGCCGCTTTCACAGGCTCTCTTGGATCTTGATTTTTACCACCGGTCCGCCAGGAGGCTCTCCCATCCTTGATGGGTGCTTTTGGTGGGGACGGTCTGATTCCCTGGCATTTCGTTGGCAAGGAGCTACCCAATACTCTATGTCTTTATTCACTACCTGGCCCCACACATAGCTCCGTGCCAGGCTTTTCCATCTTAACCACTTCCAGGGTGACTTCGTGCAATCAATCCTAGTACCCTGCGGCTGTAACTTGGTTGGAATGACCACCCGATTCCTCCCTCACAACAAAACACCCCTTTTGAATAGAAAGTTCAGTCGTCTGGACAAGGAAGGTTTAAAAGTCTCAGTTTTTTTGGGGTGTCTCGGCAGCCTTTAACCTAACCGCAGCCAAGACACGGCCAGCAACGAGTCTTTTAGCGGTGGCTCTTGCGACATCATAGCAAGTATGGGTAGATCTGACAAGTCTCTTATTTGAGCATGTCTTGCTTGGGTCCGGGTCTTTCATCAGTGGTTGATAGGGGTGCTCTGCTCAAAGCGTCCGCCATGGGAAAATTTACTGTTTCTCCCTGGCGATGTTCAGAGTATGGAATAGGCTGCAAGGAACTCTGACCATCTAGACATTCTTTGGCTGACAGGTATGTTAAGCGTACGGCTTTGTTTCCGCCAAAAGTTCCCAGTCAGTGTTTGTGATCCGTTATAATAAAACACCCGCCGCTAAAATAGATTCGTGGAAGCGTTTTACTCCAGCGACTATTGCTAGGGCTTTCCCTTGTCCAGTTGACTGTAGATTCGCTCAGTCTTGACAGAGTCCTAGAATAATATGTGACGGGTGCTTCTCTGCCTACTAGGAAGTTTGGTAGGCTCAGGACGGCACCTACTCAAATGGTGAAGCGTCGCAGGTCACTTCTTAAAGGCAGCTGTGTTGCTAAATTGGATAAGAACGTTTGTATGACGTTAGAACTTTTAATATTTTGGGAAAGCATTCTTTTCTTTGGCTACCCCGGTCCAGTTCTTCTTTATCTAAAGAGGCGGTATGTAAGGTCAGCTATCGTGCCTTGTTTGCAAGAAATACATGATAAAAATTTAATAAGTCTAAAAGGCTTGCAGTTCTTTTATGTTTCTCGGTTCCGGAGCTTTTGGATTGCCTTAATTTTTTTTACTCGTCGTGGTGATGATGCCTCACCGTCTAATTGAGATAGCCCAAGAATGTCAACACTTTTTTCATTAGCCAGCATTTTTCCTCATTTTTACCCTTGAAGGCCAGATTCTCCTAAATTTGTTAGTAACTTCAGTAGTCTTGTTTCTTAATTGAGTCATCATTCTGCCGGATTAGGACGGTCCGTCGAAAAGGGGAACGACTCCCTTGTGCCATAAGAAGACAGTTCTCATCAGAACTTTGGAAAACGCCGTGGCCACGCTTGACTCCAAATTGGATCGGTGGCATTGTGATGTGCCTTGTGTGTGACTATAGTTTTGCGCATTCTGCTGTTTTGGGTTCCACTAGCGGAGTTGCCTGATAGGCTTGCCGCCAAGTCCAGTTTATGCAAAACTTGCCCTTGCCCAGAGAGTGAAGCAATGTTGTGACTAGCTGCAGCCCGGGTATTGCGCTTGGTTTGGTAAAGCGTGGTTCAGGGTAGCCTTATAGTCACCACAGAATTCTAATGGACCGTGCAGTTTATGGTGTACAATAGGCATTTCCCATTATGGCATGGTCCCAAGGTTCCAACACCCCTGGGCTATTAGTTGATCGAGTTGTTCCTCTCACTTTGCCTTATAGTGCAAAGGGAACTCGCCTGGCTTATTAATTCTTGGGCTATTTGGGGATTCTAGGCTAATAAGAAATGGGTTTCCCGATACTTGCCCCAGTGAACCGTCAAAAATGTCTTGGAATTCCGGAGATGCAGGTCATCTCCAACCGTTGTAGTCACTCGATCGATCTCCGGCATCCGAGCCCAAGGGTGTGAAAAACCATGTCGATGCCCAGGGCTCGTCTGTCCGGTTGACTATGTGGTTAGCCGGCGAGTCTTTTGACATGTTGCTTATAGGTTGACCAAAAAATGTCCCATGCCAAACTACAGGGATTCGGTTTCCCTGAAAGTTCCTTTGGAGAGCACAAGGTTTGTTTTTAGCAATTGTCTGGATTTTGATGTCTGGGACTAGTTTTTTAATTGTCTATTCCCAAGACACCATCGAAAGGAAGGACCCGGGAGTCCACTCCATCTTACAAGGGCTTCCTTCGATTGTTACAGTCACTTTAGCCTTTTTGCCGCTTCCGTCTGAGGCGCTTTCTTATAGTGACGGTTGGTGTGTACTTGGCTTCGTTCTCTGTTGCCCCTTTCTCTCGCTCGTTTATGGCTCAGCTCGTGTTGGGAATTTCTGCGTCTCGTGGGGCTGTAGGCTTTCTTGTTTCTGCAGACTTTTTCGATGTGCCCACGTTTTTACAAGTCCTGCATGATAGCAATCGAGAAATCTGCATTCGCGCTAAGGCATGGTTTCCGCCGCAGCCAGCGCGATTCCCGCCAATTTTTCTTTCACGCTCTTTTTTTAGTTTGCGAAAAAGACGGTGGGACCTCGTCGTCTTCGTCGCTCGATTCGTTCTCTCTCGACTCTCGAAAGTGGGTGGTGGTTGGTAGGCTGCTTTCTTTTCTAGCTGGAGGTGGTTTCTTCGCCATTTTGTTCATTTTATTCATTTGACGCTGATTTCTTTGCGGCTTCGGTGGCCATGGCTTCCAGCGATGCTTCGGTCACAGTGATGTTGGGCTTGTTTGCGTAGTTTACTTTGGGCGGTCAGTTCTCTAGAGCCCAACACCACTGCGATCCTCATTGCTCGCCCCCCTCCCGTCGAATTCCAGGAAGTCACAACTCACCCCTGATGTGGTCTTCAGACAGCCACGAATCGGCGACCGGTCTCCCCTTCTCGCTGGTCGGTCTGCGGTAGAATTCATCCGCTGTTTATTAGATTTGACACTACCGGGCGTATGTTCGCTTTGAGGATTCTCTTGTAGTTCAGGCCACGTTAGTTGCTTTAACGGTCTTGGGCTTCGCAGGCTTTTGCCTTTGAACACCGTGGTCACAATGGGTGAGGACATACAGCTCGCTTGCGTTCTCTGAATGTCTTCCATTGCATTGCTCTCCAGATAGCATTTGGAAGCGATCTGCTATATGACTCCAAGTCCTCTTTGTTAGGATTGAAGGGTTGCGGGGCGGATGCGTTGTTCCAAGACATCTCTGCTGGCATCTGGCTCTTATCACCGCGTGCATGGTTTCGCGTTTCAGGCCGATCCCACCTTCGTCGCCGGTTGTGTTTATTCGGAAAACACCACGAGTGGTAGGAACCGGGTTCAACAAACAAAAGGCTTTATTCAAACACAGTCAGAAATAGGAACACTTGGCTGCAGCCAAGGCCAGCCTTTTACAGGCCTGGCACTGGCCTGCTTTTCAGCTATGCATTCTCTTGAATTTGCCACTTTCAGCAGCTCGTTGGATTGGTTCCTACGGTGAACCAATCCACTTCTTACTTTACTGGGCCAATCAGAAGTGTAGTCTAGGAGTCAACCATTTACATATAGAACAGGGCCCTTGCTGCTTCTGCATGAATAGTTGCAGGAATTGGGTTTGTCTTGTTTAGTGAAAGGAAAGAGTAGGGGTGACATGACAGCAGTCTTCCAATATTTGAAGAGCATTATGTTATGGAAAATAACCAAGAAGCAACCTAGAACTAAGGAGAAAACTCCTAGAAGTGAGAACAATTGACTGACAGAATGGCCTTCATTCATAATTCCTGGGTGCTCCATCAACTGGAGGCTTCTAAGAAGAGACTGGGTTTGTCTGGAATAGTATAGGGTCTCCTGCTTGGGCAGGGGGTTGGACTAGAGGACCTCCAAGGTCCCTTCCAACTCTGAATTCCGAATTCTGTTCTCAGCATTTTTTAAAAATCCAGGTAAGTTTTGTTCTTGGAATAGAAATGTGATGACTAAAAGGTTTTTTATTTCTCTGCCTGCAAGATGAAAGTTTTTTGACTGTAAAACAAAGAAAACATGTAAAACATAGTTTTTTTGAACTATGGATGCAAATTGCTACGTGCAATGATTTAATATGGCACAGCCTGATTGGACCCCCATAGTTTCACATTGCAACACATTTATACAATTAACAAAAAAGTCACATGATCCGTCAAACAAACACACAATCAATTCATTTTTTTTTTTTAAGTGAGAATTTGAATAAGTGGCACAAAATGTTTCTGCGTAGATACACGATTGTACTGGCAGAAGTAAGAGCTAACTTTTATGGTGAGACTCCCACTGAGTATCACAGGAAGGATACTCTTTTTATTAAATTAATTAAGATTATTAAAATAATTAGATGAAAAAATCAAATTATTTAAAATATATTTCTTCTGTGATCATTTATTTTTGAGGGATTATAAAAGCAAAATTAATATCTATTAATTTTGTCTTCCTGTTGCTTTTCAAATCAATAACAAATGCCTTCGCCATCTTAAATACGGCTGGCCCGCAATGTGTTAGGAAGACAGCCCTCTTTCGCTGATCGGAAATTTC
>BHFT01007797.1:0-18743 GCA_004320025.1 Laticauda laticaudata | reverse complement strand
GACATGGGAAAATACCCGAACAAAGCTGAATACCATACATGTAAGTACCTGCGAAAACTTAAGAAAACAAATATACACAGATCTATATACAACATATATACACACACAACATACACATACATGGAAACAAAAATCTGTTTCTTATTTGACTCATGCGGACAACAAATTAGATGTTCCTTGATTACACCATGTTAGATTACAGATGAGAAAACTTTCAATATAACAACTCATTGCAAAATAGAAACTGCTTAGCAGTGGATTTTAGCTTTAATTTATCTCTAATGTGCTATCATTGTATGTTTATGGATTTCCCCAGATACTGATACTAGCCTTAAAACTAGTTTATCCTTTCATTTCCCATATGATTTTGAATCCATCAGACTTCAACAATCTAATGCTAAACACAACAGAAACAAACCCCAGGGGTAAATAGGATCATCTAGTAAGTTACAAGTGCACACATGAATTAATATATAGTTGGATCCAAGGAGCTTGGTCGAAATTTTTGTAAATGAAGATGCAGAAGGATTCACCAGGTTTCTCTTTCCCAAAAGACTGTTACAGTTTATGATATGTTAAAATTTAAAGTAAATCAAAAAGCTAATTAGGATCCATGCTATACTTTTTAGAGACTTTTAAGGCTAGTTCATAGGCAAGCTAGGAAATTCGTGAAATGTAAGCCACAATTTAAAAATGCACATTAATAATTGTACTTTTTGGCATTATTCAACTTGATTAGAATTTGCAAAGTTAAGCGTACTTCCACACCTATTTCTTTTACCATTTTCAAATTGATACATGTAAATTTTCTAATGTATTAAAAATAAAAACATTTCATATTTTAAATGTTTTGATAGGATGGGATACCAAAAAAAAAAAAAAAGTAAAATAAACAATGGAGCCACACCATTCTGGACACTACATGTAAAATTATTAGCTAGGCTATGAAATGATACTTCAAAGTAGGGGCCGCGCCGCGCGGAAAAACGTTTTGACTGGAAAAAAACCCCTTTAAAAAAAAACCTTTACCCTTAGGAGTGAAGACCCAGCCCATAAATTTTTGATGCCTGAACTACGATTCGAGGTGTTGGTAGGTAGGTGAAATGAGTTTTGTCGCATTTTATAAACTTTTCGTGACACAGTGTTGTACAAAGTGAAAAAGTCACGCACTGCAATGGCATTAGTTAGATAACATGGTTGTTAAGTAAATCTGCTTCTCCACTGACTTTCGCTTGTCAGGGAGGTTCACAAAGCGTGATCAAGGATTCGCCCAAGACATTGCGAACCATCCAATAACGTAGCATGCCAATTATGTCCAAGTGTCGCAACTTTAATCATGTGACATGGGATGCTGTACACGACAATTTATGGTGAAAAACTGTCAAAGTCACGCTTATCAATGCGTGTTGTAACTTTGTGATCTCTGAAAAATCTCTAACAACGGTTGTGAAGTGGGGAATAAATTTGGAAAGAGTACTATTTTACTTTTTATTTAGATTAGGAAGAATGAAACATGAACACCAGGGGTAGGATTTACTGTTCGGGACCGGTGTTCTATAGAACCAGCTGTTATGATTCTATGGCAGTTCGGAGAGATCGGCAAATGGTGGCCCTGGCTTTAACCACCCCCTCTCCACCCGCTCCTCCCCTCTCTGCCCTAGCTCAGTCCTTTATTGCAGCATGTGTGAACTGCTTCTCGCTGACTGCATTCCTCCCCACCCAGTCACTGTCCTTAAGGTATTTCTTTCCCCGCTCCTGACGATCACTTTTGCCGACGCGATCCCCTTGCTGTCTTCTGCTTCACTCAGAAGCTTCCCTAGGCCCAAGAGGCTCAAAAAATTGGAGGAGTCTAGCATCACTAACAGTTTCGTTTTTTGCCTTCTGAGGACCCAGGGAAGTCTTCGGAAACAAAAGCCTTAGGAGGCTTCCTAAGGCTCAGAAGGCAAAAAAAATAAATAAAAATGGGGGGGAGGTTGCTACAAAAAAGAAGAAGAAGCCACATCCACCCAGTCACAAGGCCATGTCCACCTAGCCATACCCACCTAGACACACCCACAGAACTGGTTGTTAAAAAATTTGAATCCCACCCCTGCTGAACACTTTCTGTTGTAGCCTTTCCAAAACAGTTTCATTATCTATTTTCTGTTGCAATAGAAAACCTCATACTACTTTTATTGAAATATGCCTGAAAAAAAATTCAGCTGTAGGTACTACAGAATCAAAATAAATGTACAGCTAGGTCTCTTATATTTGCATTATAATTGAACAATACTCTCTATTGACAATATGAGCTCTGTTATTCCAATAAATATTATTCCAAAATAAGAACATTGGACTTGAAATTTATGCAGCCTTACATTACCTTTCATCCTGAGAAATCTTCAAAGCTACGATCATCTCCACCAACTCAAGTGATGGAAACTGGTATTAGTGATGCTGAATATAACTATCCCAGCAAAAACTATAAATCTCTCCCTGAAGCTAATACTAAGGACAGATCTTTAGATGAATGCCTGATCAACCAAATCCTATAGAGCAGGTTGGTTTTCCAATATTGCTTCAAAGGAAGGCTGATGGGTCACTCAAATGAGAAACTGATTGGGACCTCAGAAATATAAAAATATTTCTTGGGTTAAGTCTGGAAAATAATTAAGTTCTATCTGTTGGACTTGTTTTGTGATTTATAGAGTTAATGACTATTGAGTATTAAGGAACATGAAAACAGATCAGTAAAAAGAATAATGGTTCAAGAGGAAAGAAAACAACCAGCAACTCTCAGTCCTTCAATAATAACATAACCCATCCTCTTGTATAGTGGTATATATGGTAACAAGCCACAGCATGGCACAAACACAAACATGGCAGCTGGCCATTCCCAGTTAAGGTTCGCTAAAATTTGTTTTAAACTGAGGGATTAAATATTATAAATCTTTTTGTTGGAAAAGAATTGGTTAAATATTTTAACCTTGTCTGGAATGTAACATATACTTATGTAGAACATTTAACTGACAAATATGAATGGATTTATCTTGAGTTTTGAGAGTCAATTATTCATTCTTTATTGAAACTTGAAGTTTGCCATATTTCATCTTTCTAAGAAATATGATCTCATTTGATTTGAATGCAATAAAAGATGCTGTATTTGGCAAATAACTCAGGTATGCTGCATATCTCTCCACTTCATATATTATACCTTAAAATATTGACACTGGCAAGAAATCTTTATTACAAGTGGAGGTGTGTGTCAAAATCCAATAGAGCTATGTGGATTTATGGTTTTTTTTGGGGGGGGGGAATCCTTCTATAAGTACTGATAAAATAATTGATGGTTGCTGATTTGTTTTAGTTTTTTTCTTAGTTCATTTTTACTCAAATAAGCCACACTATGTGTTGTTTTTATTAAATAATTTGCTGTAAGCATTCTAGATTCAGAAAGTGCAAATATTTCATGCAGATGCTGGAATGTCTTGCAGAAGTGTATTTTACAGCACTTTTATTCCTGAAACCCTCTAGCAGTTGAATTTGTTCCAAGAATCTGTTTGACTTGATTTTCAGCTCTTTTTTATATGAGAGAGAGAGAAAGAAAGAAAACTGACTTGTTTATGGGGGTTTTCAGATTATACTTTTTAAATTAGTAAATTAAGTGCTCGTTTAGCTGAGCCCACCAGTGAATAATAGTACCTTTAATAAATCTCTTCATTCAAATAAATTGTGAATGAAAACATAAGCAGATAAATTAATTTCCAGTCTATGATTTCTTCATAAGCTGATCCTGTACAGAATTATTCCAAAATAACTTTCAGTTCATTTAATGTATATGTGAATTTGCCTGGGATTACCATTATATACAGTAATGAAAAATGGTCAAATGTGAATATGGGTATCAAAATGAAAGAGATTCTAATATCTGAAACAGAACATTTCTGCAATATCTTGAGATGAGTATAATTTCCTGAACACAACTCCATAACAAGTTAACCATAACTCCATAACTCCTGAAAAAGTTTTAAGTCTTATTTATTTGCTTCTTGGTTTGAATCAGTCTTGATTCCTGGTAACCACATGGACAAGTCCATGCAATTCTCCAGGAAATATTTTCGGAAGTGGTTTGCCCTTGCTTTCTTCTTCCTCGGGCTGAGAGGGAATGATTGGCCCAAGATCACCCAGCTGGTTTTTGTGCCATTGGCAGGTACAACATTTTAATGAACAATTTGATGAGTTGTTATCTCCTCTTTCCTGCCTGATGTCATCTTTGTTTTTTAATTGGCAAAGAACATCCTTGGTGTATAATCAGTCTTTTTCCAATAAATGATTTATGCTATATGACCATGGATTTTTGCATATTTTACACCTGAGAGCTGATGCTGCAGTGTTTCCTGTGGCAGCAAGGAGGCAACAGTGCACTTAGTAGAGAGCCAACATTTTGCAACTAATATTACTTTTCTGAAATCATGCTGTAAGTACAATCATATATAAGCCATCAAGGCCAGTTTACAGAATTCTGGAGCCAAGTGCAACATCAAGTTTGGAAGTCTCTTCCTCACTGAACATCCTGCCCTAAATTGACATTGTAGATGGATTCCTACAATAAGAGATGCTAAAATTGTGTTTCTGAAATGAAGCACCACAGCAACTGAATTTAAAATGAAAGAAGTGTTTAGAAGAAACATATAAAACACTAGACTGAAACATTTAATGTCTTCTGTTTAAGATTCAACTTCTTTTAGTATTGGTACCAAAAATTACTTAGTATTGGTACAAAAACATATTTATAGTATAAAAAGTTATTTTCCTTTCAACTTCTCTGCTGCAATTGTGCTGTGTTCTGCGAACCCAAAACAGTGACCCAAAGAAAAAAGTATATGATGAGAAAAAGGAGAACAGGGAGGAGTAAAAATTTTTTTACACCTAAGCACTAAATGCACCTTCAACTTCAAACACTCTGTAATGTTTATTCAATGAATTGTATTAAGCACTGTTGATCTTTATTGTCTTCCCTAGCATTGCCTGGCAGCTTCCTGAAGTCTGGTCAAATTACAGAGTGCCCTTTCCTTTGCTGCTCATGCCCAGACAATAGTGACATGTGATGTAGGACATGACCATCCTTGCTCATTCATTCATTCATTCATTCATTCATTCATTCATTCATTCATTCATTCATTCATTCATACATACATATTTCATGTTTCTAGACCACCCATCTCCCTCTTAGAAACAAGTTATTTTTATTGTTCTGGGTTAAATGAAATCTTTTGCTTTGGCATTTTGGGTAAGTCAGCTAACCTGTGCTATTTCTAACCAAAACTTCTCTCTTCCATGGGCAAAATGCGACCATACAAATTTCTCTTTCTATTTGATCAAAGCAAACAGTATCATTTTCTCTGCTTGTTTTCTCCCCCATCTCATTCATACACATATGCCACATATACAATTTGGGGCTACCAGAATAGGTTGCAAAAATCTAGATAAGTTAGAGTTTTTTGTATGTCTTTTGCTGTCATCTTGTGATTATTTATTTTTATTTAAGAAAATTTATAAGGCCATTCAACTCACTCTCAGTGATTCTCCAGGATATGGCCCAGATTTAATACCTACCCTCAAGTCTCCAAAACCCACTCCATAGCAGGTTGGACAGGCAGGTTGCAGGACAGCAATCCAAAACCTTTAGTGACAACAGTGTTTAAGCTTTCTGAGATGAATTCCACATAGTAGCCTAAACTGTTTTACTTCTGTTTGTGTTGCTTGCAACTTTTCCTCCTGCCAACTTAAAACATTCATGTCTGGATTGTAGCAGTTTGCCAACACAGAGTCAGGATGGCCTGTTACGAGCTCTGGCTATCACAGACCCTGATTGGTATACTCTTGCCTCTTGCTCTTCCATCCCGAACTGGGCAGATCTGCCATGGGTTGTCTTCTCCCTTTAGAAATTGTTCTCTCCTTACTACTCCTCATTTTTTTTGAATGAATGATTTATTGGCCAAGTGTGATTGGACACACAAGGAATTTGTCTTGGTGCATATGTTCTCAGTATACATAAAAAGAAAAGATACATTTGTCAAGAGTCAAGAATCATAAGGTACAACACTTAATGATAGTCATAGGGTACAAATAAGCAATCAAATCATACTAGGAAATAGTCAATATAAATCATAAGGATACAAGCGACAAAGTTACAGTCATACAGTCACAAGTGAGAGGAGATGGGTGATGGGATCAATGAGAAGATTAATAGTAATGTAGACTGAGTAAATAGTTGGACAGTGTTGAGGGAATTTCTTTTGCTTTCTCATTCCTTTCTCCCCTTTTCTCCTTTGATGCTATGCAGGTGCTTTTGCCCTCTGCAGAACTACAGAGAGTTAAACCACACCCTCATTCCACCGTAGATCCACAGAAACTTTGTGGCAATGAAGAATTGATGGTTCAGGTTGATAAATGCAAAAAAACCACTCTCTTCTCTTTCCTTCCACTTTTCCCAGGATAAGAGACTTCTTCAGAGGGTTTTACATAAAGTGCTAAAATGTGTAGTCGTATATGCCTCAAATGAGAGCTCTGAGTTGATTTGTTTGATGATCAAAAGGTCTGTTTTCTTGGCTGTCCATAATATTCTCAGAAGTCTTCTCCAACACCAAAATCTAAAAGTAGCAATATTCTGTTTTTTTCAATTTTTTGTTTCCACAGAGTGTCATAGAGAATACCAGGGCTGGCATGATTGTGATCTGTGTAGATAGAGACACATCACAGCATTTGAAGAAGTCTGTGGTGTATTTTATTGACTCTTTGTTCCCTTACAGTTGATGATTGTAATAGACCTAATAGACAGGAGCTATCCACACTGCAGAGATGGAGAAATGGAGCAATGGAAAACAGTCTCTTTGCTATTTCGCTGGATTCCAGGCAGGAAGGGAAACAAAGGTCTCAAGGTAATGATCAAATGACTCTTTATTCGTCCATACAATGTTCCGGATTCAGGTAACAACGAGTAACCAAAAGGAATTAAAGTCAGCTCTGGCGCACCTCGCAGAGGTTATACACCAGTTAACAACTTAATTGAGTTTATCCACCATCCGGTGAACTCTACTGGATCACATCCGATCACCGGTCACCTAAACACCGTGCTTTTTATCCATTAATTATTTACCCCTATTTACTATACTTGTACAAATACCATATTCCAACATTATATTTACACCTATGAAGTGACCCTCCACCCCTCCCAAGATCGTTAGTTCAAAAGGCAACATCCAAATCACTTTGTCTACAACCACCAGCGGGCTGTAACAGCTCAGCGTGTGATGTCAGCAAGGCTCATTATCTCTGTGGAACAGTCAAAGCCCCAGGTTAGGTGGTTAACAGCACTTCCCCCCTCAATAGCATAGTCTGACATGGCACAATGCATGGTGTCACAGCTCCAGCATGGCCTGGAGACATGACACAGTCCCTTCTTAGGGTTTTTCACTTTTCTGGGGCAGAATGTAATGTAGTGACAAACCCTCTTACACCAGCTTTTCAAGTTTTGTTAATTCCTATAACTGCACCAATTGACCAACACTGTATTCCTAACTTGCCAGCCTAGAATTCCTGAAAAAACAGACTTTTCAATCCTCAATCACACAAGAACACTTCAAAATCCCATTGGATGGATTTCAAAATCTATTCTGGAATGGATCCAGAATCAGGTTTACAGTACAAGAGAAAGAGACACTTAAGCTGATTATGTGATCTGGATTAATCTGCTTCCTTCGTTAATACTGAGCAGCTGCTAATATTCACATTGTTTTATAAAAGAAGTTGTAGGAGTAAAGCTAATTTATGGTGGCAAAAAAACAGTGATCTGGTAGCTTTTCTAGATAAATGTTTGTGAGTTACAGCTCACTTCATCAGGTAATGAAAACTTGGGCTCTGTAATAAAATGTGTTACTCAGAAAAGGTGCTACCGGATCCCTGATATTTTGTTACAAAGGAAGTGTGGCTTCAGGTGCCTTTGTAAAAAAGGCAGCAGAGGCACCAATGTGAGTGACTCATACTTCTTTGGCTATTGCTTCTGGAGTTTGTAAAAAAGGCTGTAGGGAGAAGAAAATATTTTCCTTGGAAGACAAGAAATGATCATGTACATCTCAAGCCTCATACAGTGGGGCAAGAGGTGAGGACCACACATTTCTGTAAAGTTTCTTTAAGTGCTTTTTAGGCTAATGCAGACCCTGGGAGCGTGTAATAGAAATTTCCCAGCTTTGTTTATAATGACCTAAATAAGGCAGTCCCTTTCCTAATTTTCTCCTGACCTGGGTTGAGTTGCTGTTTATGAAATAAATGTGGCCACTGACTTGCCTGCTCCTATCTCTTCCTTTCCCCTTTGCTTTCCCCTTTCCCTTTTTCCTTTCCTTTCCTCCACAATCTTTCATATCACAGAACTAAGTAATTCATATTTTTCTATTGCTGCTACATATTTTTGATCATCAGAAGTGAAATCAAGGAAATAAAAACAAATAGATGCAGCCTAATTATTCTACCATCCTTGGCATTTTGAGGCAGTTTAGCTGAAACTTTCGTTTTGATTGGTCAGAAATTATGTATTAACAGAATGAATGGCATTGGATCATTCTCATTCCAAAGAAAACTGGAGACCAAAAAGTAATTGGATAGGTGAAATCACATCACTCATGTTATTTCTGATTTGTCAGAAAGATAATGAATACTCTAAAGAGGCATGGGTGTTTGTTCTATATTCTCTGGCTCCAAATCACTTCACACTAACACATTTCTCCATACATACCAATGAACTAGCATTAATGGTTAAACTGAAGTTAAAGTTGTGGGTCCCATAGGATGGATGCTAATACCATTAATCACTTTTATGAAAAGTTCATGATGATATGTAATATTCTATTGATTATAGATCAGCATCTGTCTATAGAGAGATGCAAAGCAAAAAAAAAAAATCTCATGAATGATTGATTTGAATTTCAAAGCCTGGAATAGAGAAATCTTTATTTCTAACACAATATTTGTGTGTGTGAATATTTTGGAGAAATTAGATCAAATTGTTCCCTGAATTCCTCCCATAACATGATGTGAAGAGCTGTTCAGCCTTGCTCTATCATGTTTGGTTGTTAGATGATGGATCTCTTTGTTTCCAACTAGCAGATGCAAAGGGTAATACAGTAACTTACAAAGTTATTTTTGCAAGTTACTTTCCAACCAACAGATGCAAAGGATAGTATGGTAACTTACAAAGTTTTTTGTTTGTTTGTTTACAGCTAATATTAGCATGTATATGTGATTAGCATCACAAAATATGAAGATCAAAACAATCTATCTATATTCAGTGGCCTGACTTCCAGACCAAAGCTAACTATGTTTAGTTTCAAAAGCATACTAAAAAAACGGACAACGCATTACATAACCACGGAGCATTATAGATAACCTGAGTTAAACCGACCTCCTTTTACCCAATAACACTCCCAAACCCCTTAAAGAATTCTCAGGAAAAACCTTTAATGGAAAAGGTGTCATTAAATAAATATCCCAATTAGAAACAACAGCATGGGGACTAAAATATTCCTTGATTAATCAATGGATTGATCACAAAAGGAGAAAGAAAACAAACATCAGCATTACTAATAAAATTAAACATATTAAATTCTCCCTCAAATTCAGGAGCAGTTTTTCTTTCTTTTTTGGAGCTGCCCTCATACTTTCATTATGGAACATTGTCATAAATGGAGGAAAGAGACAGACTCCAATTCATGACAGTTGTTAGAGTACTGTATATGTGTGTGAGATGTTATTATGGGGAGTTTTAATTGCTTCAGACAAATTGTTCAGTGAAACATCTGCCAGGGTAACTAGCTATCAAGATCCCTTGTTCTCTGAGGATTGTTTGAATATTGTATTTACATTATATTATATTCTAACATCACACTAGACATTCAATGTAATGAAAAGAGAGGTTCCTTCTCTTGTTCAAAACAACCCAGTGAAATAAAGTGAGAATAATAATAATCATGCTTACATCTTACCACAGATCTTAACTCAATTTACTGTTTGTCAGAAAATAAGGCTGGGCCTTATTTTTTTTTTGACCCGCCAAAAAAAGACTAGGCCATCTTTTCGAGGATGCCTTAATTCCCCCCCCCCATGGGCAGCCTGGTGGTAGTGTGTGTGTGTGCATGTTTATTTATACCCTTATCAGTGAATGGCTGTGTTCCACCCTGTGCATCGTGCCAGTTCAGCCTGTGAGGGTAGTTCTTGGTCCAGTGGGTTGGTAAACCTGCAGAGCTCCATTAAGTGCCAAATTCGGCGTGCTGTGTGAACACACTCGAGCTCGGATCAACCTGCAATGCAGAACCGTTACTCAAGAGGCTGCTTTTTTAACCTGCCCTGCTTGAGAAGAGCGGGGGGGAAAGATTTCTGGGTCGCTTAGAGGCCGCAGGCCCCGGCAATGCCTGGCTTCCTGCCACTGGGTGAGAGACAAAGGCAAGCGGGCCACCTTTCTGGTGCTCCTGCCATGGCCAGTGCTCCGCCAGCTCCTCTTCCCCCAAGCACGAACACCAGCCAGTCAGTCACATGCCGATTTTGTTCTACCTTCCCTAACCTCCGTGCTCTACCTCCTGGGATTTTCCTAAGTCTCTCATCCAGACCTTTCCAAAAGAATGTAGTTGCGCTGTTCAGGTGCTGTGGCCATGACCAACCTGCCCCGACTTCTACTCTCAACAAGTTCTCTTTGCGAGTCCGGGGGTTGTTTTCCAACCTACGGACTCCGAGTTCATGACAGGGCATGGGACCACCAAGTGCCCAGGCAGCCCCCATCAAGCTTCAGGCACTCCCAGAGATACACAGATTACAGACTCTCTGCTTATAGAGCCACCGCCAAAGTATACACAAGAGTGCCTGCAGGAAGGCCGAAAGCACAGCCCAAACAGGTGCTGCATGCTTTTGCCCCAGGGCCCAGCAAAGCTGGAATCTGCTGTCCACCACATGAACCCCAATGAAGAGCCTCACCCGTGTTCGGGGGAAGAGGAGCTGGTGGAACGCAGCTCTGCTCTGCTGGGGCTGGGGCGAAAGTGCAAAGCCCCTGCTTGGGTGTCGCTGGGCTGCACTTTCAGCCTGCAAGGCATGGCCAGCAGGAGGTGGCACTGCTGCCATGTAAGGTAAGAGCAGCTGGCAGTGGCACTGGAAGCCAGGTGAGCTTGCGGTCCCTGAGAGGAGCAGACCATATGTGCTGGGCTGCGTTGCCACTGCGCTAGCTCATGCCCAGAGCAGAGCATTGGTCAAAGGGCAGTGTGCCAGCAGTAGACTGGGTGCCTCGCTCTTCTGTGGTTCTGACGGAGGCATCTCTGCCAAGCCCTGCTCTGGCTGCCCAAGGGGACATGGATGGAGTCCATTTTAAAGTCAGGTTCCACACCCTTGCCAGGGCTGTGGCAGGGGAGGGGAGGGGGGAACCGGTACCCTTTGTGCATATGGGAAAGTGGAAGCATCTGCCTCTTGGTGTGACCCATCTTTCCTGCACAAGAGCCCCCAGGCCGCCTGACCAAAGCAGTGCATTTTGTGGTGCCCTTGCCAGAGAAAGTGGGTTGTGGGGCATCAGTAGACTAAAACACGCCAAGGAGTTGGGAGACTTTGTTGTTAAGATTTTCCTGCAAAAAAATAAATAGTACCAGATGCGTTCCTGGGACAAGGAGAAGAACTTAAGGCTGGATTCCTAAGCTAAGCGAGGCTGCACGTGGGATGAATTCGGCAAGTTCCCCCTCGCCCTTCCCTCCATGTCTCTTCACCTCATGTTAAATAGGCCCAAATTTGGGGGGCAGGGCTTAATTTCACTGCATGCATACAAAGAAGTGCTGGGCCTTCCTATTTGGGGGGGGGGCATATTGTTGGAGAAAGTTACTAGCACATCAGTTAACCTGGAAAAAAAACATTGTGTCTCCATTCTAGAATAGAAAACAACTCACATACAATTGGTCATTATATGGAGGAGCCTTGATTCGATGATATTGTCATTTTTGTTTGGATCACCCCATTGTATTCGTTTATTGGTTTGTGTTTTAATATTTTTTTCCTTAGGTTTTGTTGAATTTTCTGTAACTGGAATCATTTGATTGATCTGGGCAATGATAGAAATGTTACAAACAAACAAACATACAAACATATCTAATATCCAGATTCATTCAGAGCAAAACCCCATGCAAGATTTATATTTGTGCTCTAAATTTGGTGCTAGTATGTAAGTTGTAGTCCTTTATTAATGAAATCATTGCACACATGTTGTTTGACACCTATCCAGCACACGCCTTCCCTTCTTTGTGGGCAGAAATTTTGGAGGGCCAGGTGTCTAATCCTGAGTTCAAGGTTTGGAATAAATTAACATATTTTGGGGTGTTTATATTAATGTCTTCTGAATTTTTTACTCAGGAGTAGGCACTTAACCCTCCAAAATTCCTGTCCACAATGTATTAGTCTCCCCCTTTCTAATCTTAATGTTTACATTCACTAGTGAACTGCCAATATTTGGCAGAATTTTTTAAATAGAAATAAGAAGCAAACTATTTATGCTAAATTTTACTTTTTTCAACCCACGCTATCTAACTCAAACAAATGGAAAACAGAAAAGTTCAGCCTCTCCCAGGGGTGGGCTGCTGCAAGTTTGCATGGATTTGGATGATCCTCTAGCTAAGATTCTGCATGGTTTGGTGAACCTGCAAATCCCACCCCTGGATGGCCCTGCCCACCCTGCCCCACTCTTTCCAGGAGTCCCCACATGGCCCATTTTGGATGCCAGGTAAGTACAGGGCCCAGGCGGAGGCTTGGGGAGGGTGAAAAACCGGAGGCTCTGGAAGGCCAGAAACGGGCCCATTTCCAGCTTCCAGAAGGCCTCCAGAGTCCAGGAAGGTTGTTTTCACCTTCCTAGAGGCTTGAAGAAAACACACACACACCCCGCCATGGTGCAGAAGGCTGGCTAGGCCATGCCCACCATGACCACGCCCACCCAGTAACCAAACAGAGAACCGTTTGCTGATATTTTTGAAGCCCACTCCTGGCCTCCCTGTTCTGTATAAATAATAGTAGACTCCAAATACTTCATTCCGGTTGGTTAACAAAACCTAGAAGGGGATTGGTTCAATAGGAACCAATCCACGAAGCCACCCGAGGGCGGCAATCAAGTCTCCGGCAGACAGAGACATATACAAAGGGCTGTCAGCGGCGTTGAGCAACTGTTCCGTTGTTACAAACTATATTTGAAATAAGAGACTGGTTGTTGGAACCCGGTCTACCTCCGCGTTTTTTCCGGACGGCAACACTGGCGATGAGATGGGACTCGTCTAAACACGAGACGGAGCACGCGGTGACAAACAAGCCAGACAAAGAGAGATGGCCGGAACAATGCGCCGCCCCGCACCCTTCAACCCCAATGAAAGAAGACGTGAGGATCTTACTACGTACCGTTTATCCAGATCGGTACCTAGAGAGCAATGAGATGGAGAAACATCTCAGCATGACCAACGAAAAAGAGACCTCGTCTTCTTGACACACACTGTGGGCCCGCAATTTTTAAAAATGGCCAAGGCTCTTTGCAAAGCCCGAGATGTCAAACAACTGACGTGAACTGAGCTCCAAAGAACATTAAAGGCCCACTACTGCACCAGTAGTGCTGCTACAACTTGATAAAAGCGGCATGAGTTTTTATCGAGAGACCAGAAAGCAAGAGCGCGAACCATGCTGACTTTGTAAGCCGTCCATACGCAAATAGGGAGGAATGTGCGATTTCTTAACTTAGCATAAGACTGATGCAAGATCGAGTAATATTGGGGTAAGAGGACCTACCATACAGAGCAAATACTGAAACAAACCCTAATATATCGTAGCCGAAGCTATTGCAGGCAAGCCTCGGCTGCTGAAGACCGGCCAAAAAATCGGCGATATAAGATGAAACAAATGAATGCAAGTAACGATGAAAGAAGCCTGGCCAGAGGAAAAAAACAACCTCCCACAAACCACTTATTATGAAGAACTCGAAGAGATGTCAGAATCTGGGGAGGAAGACAAAAGAATGCCACCCGCCTATACGCTAGCAAGGATGCAAATGGAAAAGATCGGCGGGAATGTGGGCTGGCTGGGGGAAACCATCCCGAGCCGATTGCAGATATCTCGATGCCATTTGCAGAGCAAGCAAAAAAAAGGGGGCATATCGAGAAAGTCTGCAGAACAAAGAATTACAGCCCAAAGAGACCAAAACGACTCCCCAGCAAAACCTGAGCCAAAGACTCTTCCGAGGAGAAAGTGGCAGTGCGAAAACAGGCAAGCCACCGGGAGAAGCATTACCAGATCTTTCACTATTGGAAGCGCTCAGCAGCGGAAAGCGGGAAGAAAGTAAAATAGTTGTAAAAATCGGAAGACAGCCCTTTGCGAGATGAAGCTTGATTCTGGATCGTTCCTATCCATAGGGTGTCGTGGGACACCCTACAAGACTAAATCCCTGACATCAAAATCAAGGAACTCCAGAGACAAAATCTAACCTCAAGATTATCATAGAAACCAAATTCCTGTAATCGGCCTGGGACATTTTCGTATCGAGGATATGATTTGCACCATTGGGCATCGGGATGACCGAGTAGCCGGGGTGGTTGCGCACACTAGACTGGGGAAGCAAGACCTGATCCGAGAATTTCCAGGACATCTTCGATGGCTCTCTAGGCAGGGTATCGGGAACCCCCATTTCATTCAGTTTAGCCCACAGATAACCCTAAAAGACTAAAGCCAGACGGGTTCTTTTTGTTTAAAAAGAAAAATAGAGGAACAACTAAATAAATTGATAAGATCAAGGGGTTTTAAGAAACGGTCCAACACAGCTAATGGGAGACACCAATTGTGACACAATTAAGCAGATGGGTCGGTTCAAATCTGTGGGACTGACAAGGCTACCTCTGAAACCACGCGTATGCTAAACAGATGGCGGCGTACCTGGTGCCAGTGCAGCAACACTACTCCACTCTCTTGGGGGAGGAAGGTTTGTCGCCAAACTAGACCTGGCACAGGCGATAACCAAACAGCTCCCAGTAGACCCTTAAACGGCGGAAGCCAAAACTATAGTGACTCACAAAGGGGCATTCAAATTGTAACAGACTCCAATTTGGGAGTAAGCGTAGCCCCAGGCGTCTTCCAGAGGCCTCCATGGAACGCCTGTTAAATGTATAAGAGGGGTTCGTGCCATACTTTGATGACGTCCTTAAATCTTCGGCCAAACGATGCAACGCAGCTTAAAGAAAAGACTTCAAGAGAGTCCTACAACTAAATATATTCAGAGAATCTGGCCTTAAGTAAAAGACACATGCAAGACGACCACGAAACAAATTTCACAATGCAGACGCTTTGAGCAGAGCACCATTACCATCAACAGAGGAAGACCGGGCGCCAAGGATGACAGACATTACAATAGAGACTTGCCCGATCTGACCCAATTGATTGCGCGATATGTGAGTGTCGCATGAGTAGTAGCCCGCAAAAAGACCCATTGACTGCCCGCGTGACTTACTTCTGTAGGATAAACGGCTGGCCCGGAAAACCAAAAAACAGAAGAAACTATTAAACTTTCCGGACAGACAAACTTGACTTTCGACCTTGTAACAAACGAGATTTGTTGTATATATGTTGGGGTTGAATGCGGTGTAGATTATATTTCCTAAACAATTTATACTAAACCAAGGTACTGGGTTATGCATCCAGAAGGGCCACCTCAGGAATTTAGTTAAAATGTAAAGGCCTTGTAGGAGCTACGTTTGGGTGGCCGGGTATAAGATAGGACGAATCGAATACTGGTAAACTCGTGCAATAAATGCCAAAGAATCAGGCCGTCCCGGCCAAAGCACCCTAAGAAGAACTGGGAAACCACCAAGAGGCCCCTGGTCACGAATCCACATCGATTTTGCGGGTCTACCAAGGGCGATACGTTTCTGATTGTCGTGGATGCATACTCTATTGCCTGGAGGTAAAAATTATGTAATCTACGACAACAGAAAACCATATTATAGAACAACTGACAAACTCTTTGCAACCATGGCCTACCAAGCGTCCTAGTGTCCGATAACGGGCCACAATTAACCAGTCTCCAATTCGAGCAATATCTAGCCTCCCTAGGTATAAGGCTGCCCTACCATGCCGGCCACCGGCTGCAAACGGTAGGGCAGGGAGACGGTCAGGTTTACCCAGGAGGGTTTAGAAAAAGATGGACACTGGGGATGTCCAAAAATAAAATAAATCGATTACTCACCCTCCAAACATATCACATTAACAAATCTTCCACCCTAAAGCTAGTCTCCACAACCAGACGTACCATAAATGACTCCCAGCAGAAACTTACTTGATAGGAAGGAAACTTTAGGTTTCCGCGATCTGACAGATTGCCCACCAAATTTCACACCAGAAACCCCCCCGTGTTTCCTTAAGATCTACCTCCAACCGTATGCAGCGATCGCTTTCGCAATAAGCGACTAGTTTTCTGCATAAAAATTTACCTTAGCTTCATCTCCGGCACAAAAAACACAGTTAATGGCCCCCGCAAATTAAGCAATAGCCCGGATTCACGACAATTGGCAGACACAACGGGCAGGGAATGGAAGTGGCCACATAGACCACGCCTTCGATGTCGCCAAAACATTACGAACATAAAATGCAAAACACAAAATATTCTCACAGCACAAACTTAGAAAAACACGATGAAATTCAACCCAAAGATGGGGGGGGGAAATGGCGAACGAATAAAAAGACGTTTAAATTAAAACTCCGAAAACAATAACAATCCATGACAAGAGGGCAATAAAATAGACTCACCGTGAGATTTGAAGAAAGTTGCAAGAGAGTCCCATTCGAAGGGCCAGCCAGGCCAAGCTCGCTTGACCTGGAGGAAACGCGAGGGAGCAGCGGGACAAACGCCGGCCTAAGAAAACGTCGAGGCGGCAGGTGATAAAGTGGGGCTCGACATCACCCTTCCAGGACGGTGTCCAGTGGAGAAGACGACACTGGAGCGGTTCCATGGAGAAAGACTGGAGAAACAGCAACCCCATCCGAACCGGTCGAAGTCCCTGACAGAAATGAACCGTGCAAGTCCAGGCCCACCCCCACTTCATACTAGGGCATGCAGGAAAGAACGAAGAAGAGAGCAACATGGGTTGCGTGGCTTACGGGGTAGGAAAGGGCCCTCATTCCTTTCATTAGCTGCAGCTGGGAACAGTGTATTAAAAAGGCAAGCTGCATGTAGTAAGCTGTTGGGAGCAAACATGACTTTATCTTGTATTGTCATGGCTTATCTGTGTTCCTGGCATCTGCCCAATGGTGTGAGTTTTGCCGTGTTTTCAAGTTTGAAATTCCTGTTCCTGCCCTACCAAACTAATTACTTCAGTTTGTTCATTTGGATTTTAAGTTACAGCTTGCGTGTACCTTGTTTTGGACTGAATTTTCTACAATCAAAGGCTGTTCCTGGGAGGGTTTTTCTTCAGCCAAAGATAAACTGGACATTGGGGGCAAAGTTGAAGATAATAAAGGGAGTCTTATTGCTTATCTGACCGTGTTGCCTTTGTATCACATCATGGGTCATCACACATGCTCCTTATAGCTCTCAAAAGTATTTTTCCCTCACTAGAATATATCTCCTCACCACAAAGGTGTTTCTCACCCCTGCTTTAACTTATTAAAACACCACTATGTTGCTATTTGCAAAAAACCAGTGGGACGCAGTTATCTTCCAAAATGTTGACCAAGCATTATGAATCACTTTGTGAATTCTGATTTTCATTATGAGGGCACTGTGGTTTTTAAATAAACAGGAGAAAATGGTTTGGGTACTCTGTTGTTCTAAAGCAGCAAGTTCTTCAAAAATATTCAGCTTGTCCAATAATTACATTGATGTCTGATAAAACAACTGAAAAGTAAAACATGATTTTACCATGGGCACTGAAAAAAGTTATATTCTAAAAGATTAAATGTGTTTTGTTTTGCACATTCTGCCATTTTATTTATGGTTTCTGGAGCTCTGCCAGTATTTATTTAATCTCTGCATATTATAGAAAGTATTTATTACATTTGTCTACTGCTGAATCAACAATTAAATCTAATGATGTTCCCAAGGTGCTTACTTTTTCAGCTTTAATCCATTTTCAGAAAAAAAAATTAATTCAGCTTTAAATTCTACCACTGCTGTTTGATTCCCCCTTTTCCAAAATATTCTAAATGCAATTCATACTATTTAACACCATTTTTATTCAGTCCATTGTTGATTCACAAATTGTATTAGGCATGCGATCTCAGCCATCTTCTCTATCGAACTGGGAATGAGCTTCATGTAGAAATGGAACACATCACGTTCTTCACAAGTTTTTGAAAAGTGGTCAGGGAACTCCACGAATCTTGTTAATGAATGATTCATGAACAATTCATCAATGGAACGACTTGCCTGCAAAAGTTGTGGATGCTCCAACACTGAAGGGTTTTTTTTTTTACAAAAAGATATTGGATAACAATTGATCTAAAATGGTATAGGGCAGCAGCCCTCAACCGTTTTTGCACCAGGGACTAGTTTCACCGAGAGAGTTTTTTTCTTTTTAACAAAAACAGTTTTATTTGGGTTTTCACACACAAAATACAAGTAAAGCATCTTTTTTGAAAATAGCATGGTCCCGAGTTGAATTTCTTTATACAGACACAAAACTCAATTTCATGCTCCTTTTTGTATTCTATTCCATATCTTATACTATTTT
>BHFT01007796.1:0-38044 GCA_004320025.1 Laticauda laticaudata | reverse complement strand
GGGAGATAGTCCCTCTAGAAGTTTTTTTCCGTTTAAAAACGCTTTTTTTCCGCATAGGCATCCATTTGCATCCGTTCTGCATCCATTCTGCTTCCTGTTCCCTCCTCCTGCGTCCGAGCGGATGGAGTTCGCGGGATGCGCAGCGGATGCCTAGTGGATATAGCGGATGCGTAAGCGGATGCAGAACGGATGCAACGGCTAGCGCATGCCTAGCGGATGCATTAAATGGACAAAATGATAATTTTCCCGTCAATGAGTTGTTTAGGAGCTAAAAAGTTTTGAAGCCAAACTTTGAATGAACCTCAATAGACGGGCTGGACGGATAGAGAGAGCCAAAATGGAGCAGTAGACATCTCGCTAACCAACGATTGGCAAGACTTTTTTGTCATTTTACATCTCTCTGCCATCCGTTGGCTGCAGTTTGGACAGGGGCTAGTATCTTTTCATCTTTCTGCAGAATTGCAACATAAATTTTTATAATTTAATTTATGGTGATAATTCTGTAATTTTGAATTTGCTGTGGTCTGTGTCCCCTTTGTACAAGTGTATATTATGCTTCTACAAAATGTTTTGGGTATTTGTCTTTGTCTATAACTTCATTCACTAATTTCTAATAAGTGAAGTATGTCAATGTTTCCTGAATGTCTTATAAAATTCCACTGGCAGAACCGTCAGACTGTCCTTTCCCAATTGTTTTCTTTTTTAAGCTTCTGTTAATTCTATCTATTTGTTAGTTACTTTCCAACATTGTTTCGATATCTTGGGTATCTGGGCAAAATTTGCTTCCTGGTAAGATTGTTGAATTCTTTCTTCCTGAACATGCCTGATGGAGAGTTTTTCCCACAGTAATTGTGAATTAATTTTTTTCTTCTCTGCATTTCATAGCATACATGTCTTGTTACGATATATAATCAATTGATTTATTCTTCATCAGCTCTTTCATATATAGTATATATAGATAAGCCGCTGCCTAGTTTGGTTTGCATCTTCAAAATAGATTCATAGCTATACATATCTAATTTTGTGTATTTCTTCTTTTTTCCATTAGCCCTATTTGATGGTTTATTATCCATTATATATTTATAGATCTAATTCTTGTATGTGAAATTTCTGTTAGTTCTTTTTCCAATTCTGATAGATCATCATTGCCAATATTTTCGAAGTATATATATTTCTAGATTTTATATTTCTTTCTTGTAATAGTCCATTAATTAAACCTGATAATAAGCCTCATAATGTCCCAGAGTTCTGTACCAAGGTGTATCATCTTTTTGTTTCTTCTTAAAGAATAAAAATATTCTGATCAATTTTTGTTTAAATCTTTTTCACCTTTAATATCGATTATTTAAATTTCCATACTAGTCTCCTTTTATAGATATATCTCATATAGATAGTATATTGATTGTGATCTGGCCCATACTTGCTTCTCTAGTTCTTATAATAAGAGATTAAAAAGCAATTCTATTGATACATATTATATCTATTCTAGACCATGAAGTAGCGTGTCTATTTGATAGATGTCATTAGTATTAATTTTCCACATTTCTCTCTTCCAGAGCATCTTTTAAGTTTTCTCATGCTACCATTGAAAAGAAGGATTTTGCTATGTCTTTATAATTATTCTTTACTGAGTATTTTTTTAATATATATATATATATATATAAATATAAACACATACAACAAACTAACAAATAAATACATAATTTTTTGAAAGAAGCTTAGATCCTGTATATCTTATACGATAACAGCATAAAATTCAAGTCAGACTAACTTTTATTATTATACTTCATATACTTATTCTCATTTACATTATTCTATAATAGCTTAATCCCCTCTTTCATTCTCTTATCAATTTTATTATTTCATCTCAATTTAAAACATTATAGTCTATATCTATTTCTGATATATGTTTCAAGCTGTTCTATTATCTTTATTCATTGAACAAAAAATTTTCTTGTAATAACTGATTTGGATAATGGCCGCCTTATATTCATTCTAAATTAACACTATAAATATTACATATACTTTATCGTATATGTAGACTTCTAAAGCTACACACTAGTATTTTTAAAAAAAAAAAAGATTGTAATATATATAAATAATTAAATAAAATCCATACCAATTGAACTCTATCGTTAAATAATATTCATTATAAATCTTAAACTTTAAATTCCTTTTCAACAAGTACTGCTTCTTGGGAACACTTATAAAATTTTGCATAGTTATTCCCCCCCTTCTACTTATATTTTAAGACATTGTTAATTAAAACTTTCCATTCCTTCTTAAATCAATCCTCTCAATTTCATTTCATTATTTTGTTCAAAAAGAAGAAATTTCACTATAATTACATTGAATTTTTATCCCATTATAATCATCATGTTGTGTCCAGAATTTTCAATATTATTTCCTCATACAAATACAACAATACAGTTAGTACTTTTACAGAATCTATTTTTCAGTTATAATTTTTTACCCTTTTATCTCGCAAATATTCGTTTCTTTACAGCTTGACTTCAAAACCTTTTAGCTTCTCTTCCCTTCCTTCCTCCTCCTTGCTTCTGCCACTCTATCCCTTTTCTACCCCTTGTTTCTTCATCTTTCATTCCCTCTTCCTATTACTCCTTCTGTTGTTGTAAATAATTCATTTAAATCTTAAACATTTTATACATCCTTTTCAAGTACGTATGCATGCCTTCTATGCCGCGAACACTTATAGATTTTGCATATTAGCTCCCGCCCCGTTTCACTTATATTTTAAGCAGCAGTTGTGTACTGTAAAATGGTTCCCATTCCTTCTTATTCCAGTTTCTCTCAATATTTCATTTCATTTTATTTTTTTCAAAAAGAAAAGATTTATCATTAAGTTTACATCTGAATATTTTGTTCCCATTTTTACGGAATCATGATTGTTTCAAATATTTCTAATATATTTCTAAATACAAATATCAACTAATACAGTCTTAGTGTACTTTTACAGAATCTCTTTTTCATGTTAATATTTTAACTCCGTTTCTCTAAATAATAGTCCTGTTCTTTACATGCTTGCTTTCAACACACTTTGTAGCTTCTCTTCCCTTCCTTCCTCCCTGCTTCTCCACTCTACGGCTTTTTATACCCTGTCTCTTAATCTCCACTACTTTCTAGTATTCCTCTAATAATACTGTTGCTTTCTAGCATGATGTGTGTCACGTTTCAACCGTTATTTTCCTTGTTGTATTGTTTTTTTTTTTTAAGCGTCTTAAATCTCCATTCTATTCCCTAGCTTCTTGCCCAATAAAGTTACTCTTGTCATTAAAGATGGCCTTCTGTTTTTTTGTCCCAATGCTTCTTGTTCTTGTGCTGTTTCTGCATGAGTAGTAAATCCTCGCATTTCTAAAAAATAAAGAACGGAGCCAATAAAGAGCCTTCCCTTTCTTGTTCATCTTCTTTAATTTGTTTGAAATTTCCAGCATTTTCAGCTCATCGCACCAATGATGCCATTTAGAAATTTTTAAAAAACAAGCAACCCAAATGTTTTTTAATCCTTTCAAATATAGTTTCCAAGGGTCCCAAAGTCACTAATTAGTTCCATAATCGACACACAAAGCGGTTTTGGTTTTTTTAACAACTTTCCTTCGGGTTTTCACTTTCTTCTGTTCCTGGTTGCAGTTCAGTATCAAAGTTCCAATTAAAAATGTATCTTTGGAAGTGCTTGTTACAATTTTAGTTTCTAATCTTTCAGATTCGAAGCAGTCTCCTCCAGCCAAGTTCTTACTCTTATTCCTTCTCCTCAGTCCCTTCCACTCCAGCAAAAACACAAAAGCTTTTTTTAGTGTATCAGATTAACTATATTGTCCCCTTGTTTCTATATTTCTCCAGTTTAATTAACGTGCTGATCCAAAGCGGTTTTTGATTTCTCACTCATCTCTGCTGTCCAGCCATAAGGAAGGAGAGTGAGAATAAACAGCAAACTTTTCCCTTTTCCAGCTTCATTCACGCCTCTAGATTCTTCTTTTGGGAGCGATAGTATCTTTTTTAAAATTTAATATTTCCAGGAATGTCCTTGAATGGTGCTTTCTTATCCCGCGTCAGGCAAAACTTTCAGCCTCTAGCTTCCTCCGTGCACATTTCTCTTCCAGAATGGAGTCTTCTTTTTGTGGTGGCGCATTTCTGACTGCGCATTATCATTCGTTACTGCCTTCGGAAAAGAGATTTAAGACCAGCATGAGAGAAGTAAGTTCCAGCTGCCCTCCCGAACCCTGCTGGTCATCTACCCTATCTTCAGCCATCCTCTACGGGTGGGCTTAGTCCTTAAGCTGGCTGGCTCAGGGCACTCCAGCATCGACCAAGGCAGAAACTGCACATGAATCCGCGATTCCTGCTCCGCTGACCCTGCAAACTGGAAGTCGCTTTCTGGTTTTTTTAATTTGTTTATAGTCCAGATTTGTCATTTATTATTCCGATTAACATCTCCCATCAGAACAGAAATATTAGGCATAGTCCAGTTCAATTATTTTCTTATGTAATTTCCTGTAAAAATCTTCTTGATTATCATTTGGGGCATAAATTTCTATTAAAAGTGTTTTAGATTATTGTCTGTATCTCCACCATCAAAATCCTCCCATCATCATCTGTATATATTTGTTCTGCAGGGATTGCACCGTGTTTCTCCAATACAGCCTCCACCAATAGGAAGGCCCAGCATGATTTCTAGGCATGAAGTGAAATTAAGCCCCATCCCCAAAATTTAGGCCTACTTAAATCATGTGCTTACCTGCCATTTCTCACATCGTTCGTTAGAACTACACGAGGTGAAGAGAAATGGGGGGAAGGGTGGGGGTGGGGAGAAAACTTGCCTTTAGGAGTGCCCTGCAGGTAGCCTAGGCTAGAATACCCCAACCTACCGATAGAACATCAGCCGATAGAAGCTCCTCGAAGGCAGAGTCCCCAGCCAGTTCAGGGTGTGGCGTGGCTGCCTATGTCCTCTCGCCTTTAGGCAGTCTCTTTCCGCCGATGGAAGCTCCACAAGTGCAGTCACCAGCCACTTCAATCAGCTGGTAGAAGTGGCCTTGAGGCAAGGGGAGTGTGTGTGCACTCGCCCCAAGGCCGCTTCTACCGGCCAATCGAAGTGGCTGGTGAGTGCACTTGGGGAGCTTCCATCACCCAAAAGAGACCCCTAAAGGTGAGGGGACACGAGCAGCCACACCACAACCTGAAGCAGCTGCCTTCAGAGAGCTTTCATTGGCCAATAGAAGCGGCCTCACAGCGAGGGGAGTGTGTGTGTGCGCTCATCCTGAGGCCACTTCTATTGGGTGATCGAAGTGACTGATTACTGCATTTGGGGAGCTTCCATCACCCAAAAGAGACTGCCTAAAGGCAAGGGGATACGGACAGCCATGCCATGCCCCAAAGCAGCTGGGGACTCTGCCTTTGGGGAGCCATGAAAGTTTATAGTAGAGGGGAAATAAAATATCAGTACGAGATAAAGTAATGATGAAACATGTTCTGCCTTGAAGATAATTGCAGTTTTTGATGTGATTCCATCTCTACCTCCTTTCCAGGCTTCTACAGATGGTTGGTGTTAGAGCTGCATGCTCATGTTAGATCATAAACAATGTTTCAGCTTAGCTCAAAACCACTCGTCCTATGAATATAGGTTTCCTATTAAATATGTCAATTAAGGCTTGCATTAAAGAAGTTCTTTCACAAGGAAAGCAGAAAAAAGATGGATCCTTTGTGGCTATTCTAGCAATGTATGTATGTATGTATGTATGTATGTATGTATGTATGTATGTATGTCTTAAGCCTTACAAGGCTGGCAAACTCAAGACACAAGAATCACATTAGTTTCTGGAAAGATCTTTTATTGCTAATGTCACAGAATCTTAAAAGTCTATCAGAGCAATTCTGTGGTTTGATTTATACCTAGCACAAAAACAGAAACATTTTTCTGGGTCTGTTTCTCCTATAATAAGGTATCTCTTTTATAAGAGTATTTTTTTCTTCTTCTGTTTTCCTAGTGTCCATTAGAGATTTTATCATACGAGGAACATGGGGAAGATCTTGGAAAGACTTAATGGATTTTCTACTCATCTACACATTTCATTCAAGGATTTCATCTCCTTGAATTAGATATGGAACATAGCTTTATGTAAAACGAAAACATTGTTCCATCAAGCCCACTGTTTTTGATATCAGATTGTGACTGCCTAGGGCAGTGGCAGCAAACTTTTTAAGTTTGGTGTATAAAAATTTTGGAAAATGTCAAACTTAACTCTGCTGGCATGCCACATGTTTGTTTTGTGGGGTGGGGAGTTCAGTCCAATTAAATGGAGAAACTTGACCATAGGTTTTTCCTTGATCTTTGGTTAATGGGTTAGGAACTGACTCTCTTGCTGTGAATCTTCCTTTGGATAGGACAAGACTGACTATGTTGAAGATACTCCCACTACTAAAAGCTTGGCTATCTGGTTTGAGAGAGAGGGGTCTTATTTCATTCCATATTTCCAGTAGTTGGAGAAAAATAGCCAAAATTCAGAACTCCTATATTCTGAATAAGTAAATAAATCCCACAACAAATAAAGGAACAAATAATAAAAATGATTTTCTCCTTCAAGTGCAGAGCGAATGAACGTTATTTATTTATTTGTTTGTTTGTTAAATTTATATGCTACTTATCTTGCTGTGGGGCTACTCCTAGTGGCTTACAACAATAAAAAAGGAAGAAATGAAAAGAGTGTGAACAGAACAGATAATAGAACAACAAAATAAACAATGAATGAGAACATAATGAAGAATACAACCACATGGTTACCAAAAAAGAAAGATGGATGGGGAGACAGTAGAGAACAAGGGGGGGAGGAGGTGGAGTCTGCCATCCACCCAGCAGTCATTTCCAATATGGACCTCCCCCATTTGGTCCCCGGGCCAACTGGCAGATCCAGATCTTCATGTTTTTGTAAAAGGATAGGAGGATGTTATCTTGGAAGGTAAGATGTTCCAAAGTGCAGACATTATATTTCATTTAGATCAGAAATGATGAAACAGAAATCTCACAATATGTCAGATATCTTTGACTTGGACCAGCAAATTTACTTGGACCAGCAAATGGTACTCGAAGCAAAATATGTAAAGCATGTTCAATTAATAGGAAAAATTTCAACTGAGAATTCCACTTTGATCCCTGGTAAGATTGTTCCATGTTTCCATTGTAAGAAATATTTCTGTTTGATTTGCATGACACTGTAACCATCCAAGCATTTCAATTTCAGTTAATACTGGAGAAGAAATGAATGACTGCAGGGAATGCCTTTTAAAAAGAGAGTAATTTCAGCTATATCAAAAAAAATCTACTAATTTGCTTTATGTGATCTCATTACTACACAGAATTCTCTTTCAAAAAATTGACCATATATTTCACCTAGTTCAAGGAAGTGTTACTCCTTATTTAGATTCATTGAATGCAGACGCTTTGATAGACTGAAAGGTTAAAAAAAATATCGAAAGCTGAACCATTTAGCTATGTGAACCCCGTTTCATTTATTATAATTCAAGATGAATAAGTCATCTCTACTGTGAACTTGGTAATTAATTCCTTGCACTCTTGAACTGAGTGGGAATGGGGCAACTCTTTTTCATTTCTGCTCTCAGTGCAATAACAAATCTCTAGAGCCTCATTTCATTGGGCACAATTTACAGGAAGCCAAGGGAAAGCTCTTAAACAGGAAACAAATCCAATCCCAGCCTAAACAAAGTTATCAGTTTTCTATTTAACTCACAAAGCATGTGACAGGGAAAAGTGCCTCTATAAATTGAGAGGCTATTACAAGCATTCTGGAAAAATGTTATATTTGCATGGCAACTACTTTATTATATTTACATGAACATCTGTTGCAGATTCACTAAAATCCTAAAAGTAGATGGACACAAAGAAAAAAAAACCTAGTAATTAACAAAGCTATATGTTGATTAAATCAACATGTGGTTAATTTAATGATGGCTGATCTTTAGTGGGGCTTGCAAGCAAATCTCTAAACTGATATGTTGATTGATCACAAAAGCATAGAGTATTTATTGTACATTTACAACAGTCTACCAGAAAAGGGCCTTGTCTGCTCCATTTGAAATTGATAGTAGCAAGTCATTAACTGATGAATACACTCGGGTCATAGTCATCATTGCTTTACAATTTGTGTCCTTTAAGGTAAATATGTACACCAAAAGGAGTTCATTTAACTAGGGAAAACACATATTTTGCATGTTTGAATTTGTAGAAAAGGCTTTCATGTCAGTTCTTTTCCCTCTTGCTTAAAAAAAAACCCTTTTACTATGAAACATTCATGTTAATAGTTAATCTACTCGACTTATCAGTAGTCTAGAAAAACTAGACTAAACGAAAGTCTGACAGCGATCTGTAACAAAATTAGAAATAAATTATGTCCAGTTTGCCTATTAATTACTCTACACATGAGCAAGAACTAAAATAATGTTAATTCCCCAATCATGCATATAATACCGCTTCCAACATATTGGAATCTGCTGACTCGAAAAATCAATGGTAATGATCCAAAAGTGATACTTATCGGTATCATTGCATTTATGACTCAATAAATACTTGAATACTTAATGTTAGATAATTGGCTCATGTTATTATGTGCTATCCCCTTCTGAAGTACTTTTATATAGATTGGATTTAGTTTCTTTGGAATGTAAGAAAAGTAGAAATGTATCCAATAATATTTCCAATAGAGGATCCTTTAAACTCAGCCATTTATTACTTATTTTTAATTACTTATTCAAGGACAGATACAGAAAAATGCAGAAAAAATAAGACTGCATTGTCAGATATTCTTGTCAAACAAAAGGGAGATTTGGGGAGCTATAATTCCATATCCATTGGTCTCACACCTGGCTAGAAGAACAATAAAAGTTAATCATGTTTATATCTGAGATAATGATGAATCGATGAGACCATTGCTTCTTTCCTACTTTAAATCATGAATTTTCAGCAATTTGATCAAAAACCTCTGAAGTATATGACAGAGCATTTCAACTACATACATGCAAACACAATACCCAAAGAAGTGCCATACACAAAACTAGTTAAGGAAGATCTGGTCCAAATGAGAAAATAGGAAGAAAATCCAATCAGCAACTCCAAGTTCATGAAGAACAAACAAGTGAAAATCTGATCAGGTAACCAACAGGAGTAGCTCGGAGTGCCATCTCCTTCTGGAAAATTCCATGTTTCATGGAATATTAGATTACCAATGAAAGCAAATAACATACCAAAAAACTGGTATGTTTTTATTAAGGTTGAATATTTTCTTTGTTTCTGCCCAGATTAATTTTTATATTGTTCTCTTCCCAATTAATCTAACACAGATCTAAGTTACCACTGCTCCCTTCCAAGATTAGGACAAAATATCTTCCTTTGTTCTTCTTCCAGTATCTGAGAATATTTTGGCGTTATGGTATCTCACACTATGACATTGTCTTCCTCAACTTAGAACATTTTTTTCTGTGTTGGACTACAAACCCATTACTTGGCTGCCTGGGGAATTCTAAGCTGAAATATAGTCCAATATATGTGGAGGGCACCAATTTAGGGAAAGCTATTGAGGCAGATTTTATCTCACTGAGTTTTAAAATGTTGCTGTAACCAATGCTTTACAGAAGATATTACTGTAAGAAAGAAAGGCTTTATGGAACATTTATAATGTAATCTTGCCAAAGGAGAAATATAACTGACCTCTTCCTTAGGCAGAAGTTCAATTCCAATTAAAATAAATTAACTGTATAAAAAAATCCCACCAAAATGCTAAATATAAAGCTCTGTGATAAGAATTCCACCATATGCTACAGCACCTCTTTATACTAATTCAGTGATTACAAGGATCAACGAAACAGTGTTAGAAATCATTGTGGTTCATATGGATGCTACTGCAGAGATTCGATTAATTAAGCTGATAAATCCCTAGCACAGATTAAAAAAAAACATTTGATGGTGAATGAGAAAACCAAAGAAAGGGAGGAAGAGTTTGCCAAGAAGCACCCGTCAGTCCAGAATGATTGGCAAACCTGCAGCATTAAATAAAGCAACAGTGGACACAAATGCCAGGTAAGTACAAGCTCAGAAGTCTGATCTGTACTGAGAAATTGGCTCTGAGAAACAAAAGAGACTTATCGCGGCAGAAACACAAAGATGCCCGTCTTCTCCATGAATGAGCAGCTTCCCACTCCTTCTCAAGAAATATGATGCTCTTAAATGCCATTGAATGAAACTAGGGGATCCTAGCTTCCCAATATGCAGTATACTTTGAGAAGAAATAGAAAACCTGGGAATTGTCCAATCCACAAAGGACCTTTTTCAAAATAGATGGAAATAAAAAGAACCTTTGAGTTAAGATGAACTCCCTGCCTACCAACTGCTATAGTCACCCTCCTCTGTCATTACATTTGCACAAATACGGGCACCTTTCCTTTTTTATTGCTTTTTCTTTCCATCAGGATGGGAAAGCCTTCTCAGCATCATGCCAGACACCTGATTTGGGAAACAGAAGAGGGAAGCGCCTCTATTACATGTCAGTGTGTAAATCACACAAAAAGGTTTGCATCCTTTTTAAAGCAGGTCACCTTAAGTTTCTCAACTTTCATAATTTCTAGCCAACATAGCATTATTTTAGAAGTTATAGGAAGGAGGCATGGTTGTAGGATATCATCACTGTGGTAGAATTGTTTGTTTTCTATATGCATAATCAAGAAGGAAGCAAAAGAAATAGAAACAGAAAGAATGAAAGGAAGAAAACTCCTTGATAGTATTTCCTAGCTTTGAGTCACTCTTTCCTTTTCTGGATATATCAGGAAAATAGTTAGAAACAAAGAAACTGGATTAGGAGGATCTTTGTTCTAATCTCAATAAAGGGTTGGTGGTTTTTTTTAGAAAATATTCTGAATAATACTCAGCAATTCTGTTAGAAATATGAGGGAAAATGTTCCATGTTCACAGCTAGCAGACAGGAAGTAGAAAGCTAAAGAGAGAAAAAAAAAGGAATGTAACAAATGCTGAAGGGAATCTAGGACTGGAGAAGACAGCAAATTAGACATGAAATTGCAATGTAATTTGGCAGCATAAAAGGTCAATGCAATTTGAGACTGCATATGCCAAGAATTCCTGTCACAAACCAAGGAGGTTATGGCCTATTACCAATTTTGCATACGTAAAAGTCTTGGCTTACTTGAATGAGCTTCTTAAAAAAAAATGAGCCATTTAAAATGTCTTGGTGTTTTAACCAAGCCAAATCACAACATTTCAGGTTTCTCTTGAAAAAGCTATGTTCAAACAATTCATCTATCTATTTATGTCTAAATCAGATCCTACAAGGTAAGATAAGGGAAAAGAGTTCTAAGAATTGTCTACTGCAAGGATGTCAAACTCAGTTTCACTGAGGGCTGCATCAGGGTTGTGTTTGACCTCAGGGGGTGAGGGGGCAGGGGGCAGGGCCAGCTCAACATCACTTGTGCCAGGGGCTTCTGTGATGGGCTGAGGGATCTGCCAGCAATAACGAGCTCCATTTTCACTGGCAGAAGGTTGCAAGGGGCCATTGCAGCCAAAAACTGGGCTCAGGAGCCCATTTTCATTGGCAGAGGCACTGTGGGCCAGTCCTTTGTTGTTTCTAGGGAGCCCTGTGGGCCAGATCTAAGTACCCCATAGGCCAGAAATGGCCCCGGGCCTTGAGTTTGACACCCTGGTCTACTGGATCAGCCAAATTCTAGAGCAGAGGTGTCAAACTCAAGGCCTGTGGGCCAGATCTGGCCCACAGCTCTCCCATGCTCCGTTTTCAGCTGTGAAGACCTCCCACAGCCCTTTGCAAGTGAAAATGGGCTCCATAGGCTCCATTTTCACTGGTAGAACATGGGCTTCATTTTCATTGGTAGAACATGGTGGGAGACTGTCGCAGCTGAAAACGGAGCCTGGGGAGGGCAGTACATGGCTCTCCAAAGCTCTGTTTTCGTTGGCAGTGTGCTAACAAAACAAACTACTCGCAAAAGTGGCATTTGATCACAAAGCAAGGAGGCATCAAGAAATGTTTCCTCTTTTGCATTTGAGCATCCAAGAAAGGACAAGAAAGGAGAAAGGGAAAGAAGAAAGACAAAGGAAAAAGAAAGGTGGGAAGAGAGCAAGGAGGGAAAAAGAAGGAAAGGAGGGAAGGAACAAGAAAGAATGAAGAGGGAAGGAACAAGAAGAAAAGGGAGGGAGGGAGGGAGGGAGGGAGGAAGGAAGGAAGGAAGGAAGGAAGGAAGGAGAGAGAAGAATTTAATGGGAGGGAAGGAGGGTGGAGGGAGTTGTCTTCCATCACCACGCTGTGTAAAGCAGTTCGTGCTGAGCGGCCATGCTCGCCTATATGCTGCTTGTTCCTCTGCCTCCTGGACCATCTCTGGTGGTCTCCCATCCTATAATGCTGGCGGATGCATCTGATTATAAAGCCAGGTTCCTTCGCAGTGGGAGAGGGAGTAGGACTCTCGTCTGACCAGACATTTGCCCTCGTTGCACACACGCATGAGCAATCTGGCTCCAGGAGAGCAAGGAACAGCAGTGAGCTTGCAGGAGGAGGTATAGAGGTGCAGCTGGGCACTCCGTCAGGAAACTGGACTGGATGCAGCTTTGTGGGTCTGGGTGTACGCCTTGGAGCTGGAGGGCGTGAGCTAGGTGCTTGATCTGCCGTGTAGGAGCTTGGGGACAGCCTGTGGTCAATCTGGGGTCCTCAATGGCCTGAAAGGGATGGTGAGGCTGACTTTGCAGGACAAGGGTTTGTCGCAGCTCTCCCGTGGGTCTTGCCAAAATCCACTTGGAGAAATCGGTTCCCCAGCTCTGCTGGGCCACGCTCAGGTACATTGCATGAATAATATCAAAGACAGAGCCAGTGCCCACTCCCACCATGTCACCAGCCATGCCCCAACCCCTGAGGCAAATATACCCTGCATGTGGCCGTCAATAAATCGACTTTGACACCATTTTACGTAGAGAGGGTTATTCTTTTTTTTTCTTTTTTTTTGGTCTTCATCCATAATTCATAACATGATTTCAGTAACTGACAAGCTGCCTGAAAATGTCAGTGGTGATAATTATGCTTTTGAGATTACAAGATATATTTTAAGACTATTTAATAACATCTCCATTATCCCTTGTGTTACTAACATTTGTCTTTTCAGAATGTGCATTAGATCGTATCACCTGGGTTCTGAATAATCTTTTCGCATTCCAATCCTACCTTTCTTATTGTGATATATGTCAGAAGACCAGAATGGAAGGCAGTTAGAAGAACAAAAATAGAGTGTGGTCTTTGGTCAGCAGATGAGAGAGGTAGATTGATTATTGGAGTACCTTACAATGAAGAATGGATGCCATGTTGAAAGATGATCTGAGTGGCTAATGAAAGAGACGCCTATCTGATTGGTGTATGGTGTGTACGTTTGGTAGTGGGAATCACAGATTACTGGTTTTTCCATTAATTCACTGTGGAATTGGTTGTCTGATGGTCAGTGTTGGCAGATGAGGAGAGGCCTAGACTCAAAGTCATGGTTTGTAGATCCATTGGGGTTTGATATCTCGATCTCTTTCGGTGTGTTAAATATCCACACGAAAACTATTAGGTAAAAGCCCATGTCAACTGCACCAAGGGATGCAAAGAGGATCATAAAAGAGAGGATACAGCTTGCCGATGCGCGTTGGAGAAGAGACACGATGGCATCCGGTTGTTACTCAACTGGCATACCGATTTCATGAGCTCTATTCATCGAGCATTCCTCTACTGACTATTTGATTCCGGCTGTCAAGGGATAAGGTTTTGAGCGTGCACAACGTGTTATTGAGCGGTAGATAACAGGCTTGGTGGACCGTCTAAAGGGAATGGGGATATCCGGGAGCCTGGGCAAGTGGAGGCAAGGAACAAAACGCTGGAATAGAGATACACTGTGGATGTGCGCAAGGCCACAGAGCGTTATTGTGAAGGAAGAAAGGAAGCAACAGAGCCTACTGAAACCTGGCTGTGCAACTCGCGCGCAGGAAGCTGGAAGGCTAGTGAGTGGCAGAACAGGATGATGTAAGTTGCCGATTAATTGGCGCATGACATTCCATTCAGCCTGGTCTCACATAGAGAGCAGACTGCGATACAGGATTGTGGCCACTGAGTTAGTGTATGAGTGGCCTTACAAATTTGATATAGACGGTGCATCTAATAATAGTTTGTGGTTTTAGGTGTTGAATGATGAGATGTCTGATGGAAATGATTGTTATTGATTAATAAGGCCATTATGGTCGTTGGCACCTGGGAAGAATGGTGAGCATAGCAGCAGATCCCCATCTATATTGGAGCCACTTGCGAGGAAGAGCTGGAGGTTTTTATAATGATAGGCTCGGTCTATGCGACGACCGCTATTAAGCTCGGCGCGCGCATCGAGAAGCACACAGCTATTGAACCCATGCCCACAAACTATAACGTCATGCCTCAGATATCAACCCTCGCCATGCCCAGCTGCTAGAGTCGCTACCATCAACCACGAATGCTATTGACCGCATACACAGGTATCCTGCAGCATCACCACAGGCTATGCCTGACGCCATCCCACAAGCATGCAAAAGGCTTTAAGCGAATTTTTCTAAAATGTTCGCACCAACTTTATTTATTTAAAAGAAACTGGACGCGCAAGTGTGTGAGCAAGAGATAATCTGTTATTAATGAGTATAGTGTGAAAAGCAGAAGTGACGCAAGTGTCCCAGATAGCAAGGATAAGTCCACAGTAGCCGACCCATACTCTGGCAATTCTCAGTCACTCTGAGGCGTGCCGCACATAGTCGTCGATGGGGTGGAGGGTCCAGGTGCTGTGGAGGTTGGCTGCTGGCCTGGAGTGCTGGTCGTGGGCGCGCATTGGAGGTGCCTGCCCCTGAGAGCGCAACATGGGGATGGTGTGGGAATGGGCTGCCTTCTGTGGGGAAGTCGCGGTAGTGGTAGGCTTGGTAGGGCGAGGGGCCTTGAAATCCGTGTAGAGGGCCTGTGACATTGCTTGGGGTGGAGGAAGCAGACCTGGAGATGGGTAGGCACACACGATTCAGGCTGGGAGCATGAGAGGGTGGTGCAGGAAGAGCTTTTGATCCTTCCGTTGCATCGGCTGGTATAGAGGCCTCGGCATGTCCATGAGGATCTGGCTCACGTAGTGATGTAAGGCTGCGGTTAGAGATGGTACGGTCGACGAAGATGGACCAGCTGGGAGAGGAGATCTGTGCAGGCTGTTTGATTGGTGGTTTGCTGATCTCCAGGAGGACAGTGTGAGCTCGTGTCCCTCTCGGTAAGGCCTCTGTCTGCCTGCTTTCTGGTGGAGGTGGGCGTGGGGTGGGTTGGTGCTTGGATGGCTGCCGCTGTCTTCCTATGCTTGCATCTGAGAACGGGGATACCTATACACGCGTCCTGCGTGGCAATGGGAGGTGCGAGGGCTGTTCGGGGGGATAGTCTCTTGGTGGTGGGGCGCTCCAAAGAGCATCGCTGCCTGGAGCAGGGGTCGCCTGTTCCTGGGTGGAATATGGAGTGGAGCTTGTGGCGCTTGGTCGCTGAGGGAGAGGGTTGACAGAAGGGGGTGCTCCTTGGTGGCAGATCTCACCTTCAGAGAAGCGGCATCTGGGCATGACATAGGTTCCCGGTTCCATCAGCTTGACACGCCTGCCCAGGGATTTCTGATCAGGTCGCAAACTTGTCGCAAGTGACCAGCGGTGTCTTGTGTTTTGTCGCCACGTGCATCCTAGAGGACGGTACAATCGGAAGTGTAGAACCAGGCTACTCTGCAGCTTCTGCTCTCCGACGCTTGCTGCCTTCCTCTTGGTGTCGCAATAGAGCGCTGGCCCTTTCCTGCACAGTACTCATTTATCCTACTGCACCATTCCAGCAACCTCCCTCCTCATCACTGCCTCGAAGAATGGGTAGCTGTTTTCCTCTTCACCCCTCTGTACTCCGTTGCCTTGCTCTGTCACGCATTCATCTCTGGACAGGGGCTGTCAGGGCGCTCAGCAGCAGGGCTTCTGAGGCCTTGTGGGCTGGTCCACCATAGGCAGCAGCAGCAGGAGAATGCACCCAGTCAGCACCCGCGAGCAGCAGCCAGGCGATGGAGAAGCACGCCGTCAGCTAAGCAGCAGCAGGCAGAAGCACAGCTTGGAGAATGCAACCAGCGAGCAGACCGAGCAGGAAGAAGGCAGAGCCAGCAGGCAGCAGCTTCAGAGTCCGCGCCTAGGGTGGTGGGGATGAGTGGTTGCTTGTCCGTTCTTTGCCAGGGGCTGGGGGCAGGGAAGTCGGAGGCGCATAGGCTATTCCTCTTTCATTCCCCATGGGGTTCTCGTGTCAAAATGTCCTCTGGTCAAGCAAAGGTCTTTCTCTGGAATGCTGGACTGTTGTCGAGCTGAATCCTGTTATAATTCTTGTCCGCGGAGCCGTTGACAAATTCAGCTTCCTCGCCCTAGGCATGCACAATGAAGCGGTCGTTTGCATCCACGTAGGCATCTATAGGCATCTGTGATGCATCTGCGTCATCCCACTTATGCATCTGCTACCTTCCGCATACACATTTCATTCGCTGTTCTTCTGTCCGTTCGGAAGAGCCTGCTGGATAGGTCTGTGCAGCCTCCAGAGTTCGCATTCTAGCTCTTTACAGTGGACCGCTGCACAGCCATCTCGCTATTGGCTTTACGAACATCCGCTTTACATCCCCGCTACATCCTCCCCACGTCAGTTCCTTTCTGTTGTTGTCCGCTCTGTTTATGCAAATTTGGGGTACTTTTGAGAGTGGATAACAACAGATGGAAAATTTGCTCGTCCGCTGTGTCCTTTTTGCATACATTTTGCATCTGTCAGCCAGTGTGACCTAGCCTTAAGGTTATATGTCCAAACAGGGTCCCTATGAGTATGGTAATGATACCCCTGATAGACCAAGGAATGCTATTAAGAGCATATCCCAAGATCCTTGCATCTGGATTAGGGGAACACACACACATTCAATACTGACAAGACTGAGCAACTATGGATACATAGCTTTTGTGATGCCAGTTATTTTCCTCCATTGGTTCTGAATGGGATGGCAGTTCCTTGTTCAGAGTTAATGCACAATCTAAAGTTCCTCCTGGAACCCCAGCTATGCTCAATTAGTAATTTTGCCTTTTCCTGGACCTGGAATCCCTTTTCAATGTCACTCATGCCTTAATGTATTATCTGTGGACTATTAAAATGGGCCTGTCCCTGATGACCACTTGGAAACTATATCTGGTCATGAATGCAGTGGCTCAAGAAAATCATCTTAATATATCCAGAAACACTTTTGCAAGCTGCATTGGTTACTAGAGACAGTTTGTATGCAACTTAAGGTGCTGGTTATCATCTATTAAACCATTTATGGAATAGAACCTGGATCTACAAGAGACTACCTCTCTTCCATCATTTTAGCTCCCACTTTAGAACAGACTAAATAGGCGTACTTCATATCTCTTCTTAAACAATGCCATATGCTAGGACTCAGGAATCTTGCCTTCTAAGCCATGGTTCCTGCCCTCTGAAATAACCTCCCTCTGTAGGTTTGGACTATCCTATCTTTTTATCTTTAGACAATTTCTTGCCTGTCTTTTTTCTGCAAGCTCTAGAAAAAATGGATGTATTGAAATAGGACTTTAGCTTTTTATTTGTTTATTAATTTTTTATGCCATCCATCTCTTCTACAAGCTGAGCTTTTCTTAGCTGTGGAATATTATGCTGAGTTCTAAGCCATGTCTTATATTTTTGGTCTTCAGGTATTGTTTTGGTATTAGTCATCTACTGCCCAGAATCTATGCTGAATTGATCAGCCTTTATAAATATAAATAAAATGGAGTTTAAAGCATTTAGCAGATATGTGTCTGTACAGTGGTACCTGGGAACTCATCGTTAATTGGTCTAGGAAGGTGTGATGAATATAAAAATGACAAGTGCCAAACAAACCATGTGACTTACCACCTGAACCTTTGTTATGGCAGGGTAGGACTTCCTCTTTCCTCTTCTCCTATGTTATTGATCCTTCCCAGCATGGCCAACTTATTGTCTGCCCTCTGCAACTAACCCCCTCTTCCTTTTGCAATGACCTTCACTGCATGGCTGACTTCCTGTCTGTTCTCGACAGCTATCCCCATTTTCCTAACACAGCATTTCAAATCCCAAACAAATAATGAGTAACTGGAACAACATTTGCACATCAAAATGGATTGAGTGCTAAATTTGACAAATTTTGAAGCAATGAAGTATTGAAGTATATACTTGGTATATGAAAATAGTGTAAGATAACCGCTGTTTCCTTCCCCATATATTTTTGCCTCCTGTACCTTCTTCCCCTGGATTTATTTTCATTTAATAAAGAATTCTGTAAATATATTATATAGTCCAACATGAAAGCTTGCAAGGGTGGAAGGAAGGAGAGAGATTGTGTCAAGGAAGGAGAGAGATTGAACAAGGAAGGACCAATTTAGCCCCTTCTACCTAGTTTAACTTTGGTGCATTCAACGCAAATGTAGAATGTACACAAAAAAGAATGTACGCAAAAATGTTTTAGATATCCGGGTCTTTTCATTACTAATATTTTAAGAGACATCTGTAACACAGAGCTATCAACACTAACATAGAAATGTCAGAAATTCATGATGGTCTTTGGCAGATGTTATTTTGGAAATTAGTCTTTTATGTGTAGGGTTTTCATTCATCTCGGTAGTGAAAGCTTCTCATTTCTAAAATGCATAGATTTTGCAGTGGTTTTTTCATCTAAAATAACACCTTTTCAATGTCAAGAAAGTTAACATCACTTCAGTGCAGACATTCATAAACAGTTTTCTAGCAAATGTTTAATGGAGACAAGAATTTATTTGCCCTGACATAATATTAAAGTAAATAGGCTTTCTTTAAATTGTCAAGGAAAACAGATTATTTTTTATACTTGTCTTGTGCACTAGAGTTAGATTCATTTCCTAATCCTTTGAATTGATGATAGAAGGCCATTTCACCACCACCCCCAAAAAAATTTCCCCTGCCTGAAGATTATCTCATGTACGTTAAGAAAAGAGTATTACCCAAACATCTGCACCTCATGCTATGTCAAAAACGTGAAGGGAGAGCAATGCACCATTTTTTGGGGGGGACACATCTTCTCAGGGAGCAAAAAGTCTAAACTACTATCACCTGATGGAGGTGATGACTAGGATGCTAGGCCTCACTTCCTCCCTTTTCTGTTTTTGGGAATAGAATTTTAAAATGAATATGTCTGTGTTATTAGGTTGCCTGAAAAAGAAATGCCAATGGACCACACAAGTCTTAACTGATATTTTGCTGCCTTTTGGAGGCATACTCATGATAAATCCTAGAAATGTTAAAATGGAACTAGAGTGATAACCAGTCCAGGAGAGGTGCAATCCACATAATATGCCCATTTGCTTTATTACAGAAGGAAGATGCTAACTGCCATCATTCTTCCATCATTGTTCTTGATGTCTTCCACATGTGAAGGGCAACTCCTTGCAATAGAGATCCTCCATTTTTATCCACATAATTTGGCCTCTTGAGGTAAAGGAAATTTTCCACTACATGAAATCAGCTGTATATGTAGAGGGCGATGAGGTAAAACAGAGCTTGTCCACTTAGGACCACAATTTATCCTCAAACGAAGGCCCTAACGATGTCTGCAGGGGTTTGTACATCAAAACAATCAAAGGTGGCAATGCAGCATTGTGCAATTTTGACAAATGTGCAAAAAGAGTGAATATTTTATCACACCTTCATAACTCTGCTTTTGCCTGTTTTGATATGCTCCCTGGCACATGCTGAAAGAATTTTCCTGTTGTGGAAGGATCCCTTGGAACAGGATTAAAGGCTTCAGGTTAAAGTGATCAATTAAAACAATTTTTTCAAGGCTCCCAAAAACATGTCAGCTGCAGTTTCCTAAATAAAAAACCAAACAAACTTAGAATCCTAAGTTTCTAATTAAAGATTAGTGCTTCATTCATTTACAAGTAGCAAGGTTCAGGTTAAGATAGTCAAATCGGTATTATGAAAATGAAGAGCATGAATATGAATAACTAGAATCATGGCAATTAAACATGTGCTTCCTATGTCAGAGAAAACGACAGGTATCAGGTACAGTTTGAGATGAAAGTGAAACGTGATTTTCCAAGGATAATACTAATTGTGTGAAAAGTCTCAGCAGATTATGAGCAGAAGATTTTGTATCTGAGAGAAGGAGTCAACATAAGATCCAAGATCCTATTATCACACTATAAAGTTTTATACGTTGATGGAGAAGAACGAAGAGGGAACTGACATACACCAGATGCAGTTTCCTGATGTCAGAAGAGAAGGGGAAGTTATATACTGTAGATTAATCATGGGCATCACAAACTCATTGTGCAGCAAAATTCAGATAGAAGGAGAGAGGGGAAGAGGGATAGAGAGATTATTATCTTTATATAAAGAATTGTTTGTATATGTGAAATGCAGAAAAATTCTGTTTTTATATTATAGTATCTATTCTTTCATTTTTATATCATAAATATATTATAAATTTTAGATATTATAATTATATGTGGCACTGTCTATACATCAAAGTTGTAAAATAAAATTTCATAATATATTTCTGTATTACATTTCCTGCCACTCTGTATTATAATACCCAAAACAAAACACAAACCCTGACACCAAATATCAGTTGACTTTTACAGTCCCCTAAATTCTTCTCTTGCTGGGTTTCATTCCAGACTTTCAAATATTTCAAATCCTTTTTTTCCCTCTTTTCCTTTGATGGGATTTAATTTGACTCAGACTGGCTGTGACTAAGCCAAGATATTTCTAGACTTTAGAGGGAAAAGTTCATCTTCTTCTCAGCCAATGCAAAATGAACCAAAGTGTATCAGTTCCTTTGCTCTTTGCTAACAATTATATAAAAATGTTTTTTAAACATCAACATCTCTAAAATGAATGAATAAGTAAACTGCCTGTGGGACAGCATGCTGTTGAGCTAATCTTGAGATATTTTTTTCCAGCCTTTAAATCAGAGCTGCCCAACCTTGGCAACTTTAAGACTTGTGAACTTCGACTACAAGAATTCCCCAGTCAGCATGGCTGAGAATAACAGAGGACTCTAAATGCTTTTGATAGTAGCTGCATTGAATCTCTGGAGGTAGGAACTCTTGTGACTGAGATATTTTGAGTTAAGTGGACAATTACAAAGAGTATTGTATTATTATAGAAAAATATTTTCTTTTTCTCCCAGTATGTCACCCAGTGGTAGTATTCTATCGGTTCAGGTGAACCAATAGTAAAAAATTCTACCATTCAGGTGAACTGTTAGTAAAAAAAAACAGTTACCGGTTCAGCCGAACTGGTATTTCTTTTTTTTTCCTTCCCAATGATCAGCTGTTCCGACAATCAGCTATGCTGGGATCCCCCTCGCTATCTTACTGCTTTGCCCTGGAGGCTTTCCTGAGGCCCAGGAGGCAAAAAAGTGGTGCTGGGGAGGGGTGCAGGGGAGAGTCCCCTGCAGTCTGTTTTTGCCTTCTGGGCCTCAGGGAAGCCTCCTAGGAGCAAAATGGGCTCCCGGAGGCTTCCTTGAGACCCAGGAGACCCCCCCCCCAAAAAAANGGGAACACTGGGGGGTATAAAAAAAAAAAAAAAAAGCCACGCATACCCAGTCACATGGCCACACCCACTTAGCCACTCCCACCTAGCCATGCCCACAGAACCAGTAGTAAAAAATTTTGCACTCCACCCCTGATGTCACCTATTTAAACTCAGAGGATCAGTTTTATATTACCGCTAATATAATTAAAACCTTCTTGGTCAGTTTCATGTTAGAGAAAACAAATGAATGGGAATGAAAGACAAACTATACTTTCCTGAGTAGTAAAAGAGTGAAAGTTATTCAAAGGCCTACAAGAGACCATTGGTACTTCATATTTGACTTTCCAAATAATCAGAGGTGTAAATTTTATGGCATGTCAATCTGCTATCTTTTATGGACATGACATTAATTAGTTGAATCAACCACTTTAAAGCATCTCAATTCAGAATGATTTACAGTTTTGTTTTATTTGTAGCTGAATAGCTTCAGAAAGGTCTTCCTTAAATAAATTAATTTGGTTGTGAAAGAAAATCAACAGAAAAGATATGCTTCTGAAGCATAGTACCAGTATGCCATTAAAATCAGTATTGTTCTGACGCAACTCCCAAAGATAACAAACCCTCTGTAGTTAAATCAATGATTCCTTTATTAGGAGCGCCAACAACCCCAGCAAAAAATCTCTCTCACACACACAGAAGGCTAACAAGTCTGTCTGACAAGGAGATGAATAATTGTCTGCCACACCTATTCATTTCTGCTCCCTGTCTTTTCTACCCAAAGCTAGAGTGGGGCTTTGCTAGCAGCAGTGGCTCTTCTGTCCCAAGGATTGGCTCATAGATTTCCACTGCTCTCCTCTCCTCTGCCTTCTGCACATCCACACATTAGGCACTGGACCCAGCTGTTCTCTTCCTCATCAGCCACCTCCAGACCTGGGGTTTGTTGACTCTCCATCTGAGGGCTGATGAACAGCCCAAGCTCTGCCTCTGTTTCTATCTCTGACTGCTCCATTCCCTCTTCCCCCTTGGAACTCTCAGGTTGCTTTGTTGCTGGCACTGACACCCATGCCTTCTCCTCATCTGATTCAGCTGCTGTAGGGGCTGACAGGCCACACAAGTATTCTTCTAAAATGCTTCAGGTGATCCTCGACTTACAATCATAATTGAGCCCAAAATTTATGTTGCTAAGCAAGACAGATGTGTGCCCCATTTTACAACTTTTCTTCCTACAGTGTGTATTGATGTAGTTGTTATATGGTTAGTAACACAGTAGTTAAGTGAATCTGGTTTCCCCATTGACTTTGCTTCTCAGGAGGTCACAAAAGGTGATCCCATGACCCTGGGACATTGCAACCATCCTAAATGAGTCAGTTGCCAAGTGTCTGAATTTTGATCACATGAATATGGAATGCTACAGCCATTGTAAGTGTGAAATGTTGTGCAACTTCTAGCTCCTTCAGTTGCTTTGTGTCTTCCCCCAATATGTTTGTGTGCATCAGTAAACAGTGCAGAAATATCAATGGCATTTGATGTAAATATGCTGTGATATTGAGATTGGTTTTGCAAGACTTTTATCAATAAGCAGAAATATGAGCTAATAGGTATTTTGTTTCAGTCACTAACAGTGATTCCAATCAAAGTTGCACAAAATTATAATTCTATATATGTATGGATCAATGTTGTACATTTGTGAAAAATGATGATTTTCAGAGGTTCTTATACAGGACAGGCTACAGGACAAATGAAGAATATTTGGATCCAGCATTTCTGAACACATCCCAGTGAATCCTGAGCTGCCATCTAATTGTCTCCAATTACCATATGCACATGTTGCTTTTTCACCCCATTTTTGCTCTTCTGGGGACCCAAGTGGGACCATTGAGAAGAAGGACTTGGTGAGCATTAGGGTGCAGGAAGGAAGAAGAATTGTGTTGGAGTTGAGTAGCAGTAAGAAAAAGAATAGTAATTGTAAGAAGGCAAGCATTAAGTTGATGGTTAGCTGCGAAGAATAATTAGCAGGAAATAGCAAGATTAGAGTATTCAACAGAGGGAAGAAGAATCTGAAATGGAATGATTGGGTCCAAGGAAATAATGCCATGCATGTAAGGAAAAACCACTGATGGAATATGGCAAATGTAGGGAAGGAGTAAGCTTGGAGACATGTCATATGAATCCTAACTAGGCCTCCTAAATCCTAAGAGTAGCATGTTCTATAGTCCAAGAAAAAAATTAAAAAAATATAAAAAAGGGAAAAAATGAAATGAAATAATAAAATAGTAAAGTAACTGTAAGAGGGACCTTGAAATCCTAGTGGACAATCACTTAAACATGAGCCAGGAATGTGCAGCAGCAGCCCCAAAAAAGCTAATACAATCCTTGGTTGAATAAACAGAGACATAGAATCAAAATCACCTGAAGTATTCGTACTGCTTTATAAAGCCTTTTAGTAAAGCCTTTAGTAAAGCCACACCTGGAATACAGTACTGCATCCAGTTTTAGTCACCACTTTACAAAAAAGATTTGAGACTTTGGGAAAAGTGTCAAGAACAGCAACTAAGATGATTAAAGGCCTGGAGACAAAAAATGAAGAACCATTGCAGGAACTGAGTAAGACTAGTTTTGGGAAAAGAAGGGCTAGGAGTGACATAATGGCAGTATTTGAGGGGCTGCCACAAAGAACAGGAGTCAACTTATTTTCCAAAGCACCAGAAGGTAAGACAAGAAACAATCAATGGAGACTAATCAAGAAGATAAGCCACCTGGAAATAGGGAGAAACTATCTAAGGGTGAGGACAATTAACCAGTCAAACAGCTTGCCTTCAAAAATTGTAGATGCTTCATCACTGGAGGTTTTTAGAAAAAGACTGTCTGAAATGGTACTGTTGTGATTCGCTGACAGCTGGTGTGGATAGTAGCGGTATCAGACAGTGAGGATGAAAGTGAACCAGTCAGAGAGTCTTGAGAGGACTTAGACAAGGGCCCTGCATCCGATGCAGGGATGAAGCCAGGGCCATCTGAGAGTGGGATGCTGCCTTCAGGGCCTTGGAGTCTGGCAGCAGCGAAGCAGAGGACCCAGGGGAGCCTGTTCCCAGTGCATGTGTGCGCAGAGCTGCTAGAAGGTGAGAGCAGCTGAAGAAGAGGCAACTCAGGATTAAGACTGGGAGGTGATTGCCCCTCCCATAAGGGATAAAAGTCAGTCCTCAATGACAAAGAGCATTGCAGGTCAATAATCTCTGAGTCCTTCAGTGAAGCTCTGTACTCTGGTTGATTTTTTCCTAGGTTCTTGGGTTGGTTGATGTTAGCCTTAAATGGACTTCTGTTTCTTGGCAGCATTCTACAGCACTGAAAAGCATGCTCTTATCTGGAGGAACTGTATATAATGTGTTTTGGCTGGGAATGCAAGTAATTCTCAGTGTCACATTAAAAAAGGTTTTACTTTTAAATTCAATGTGTGTTTTATTAAGTTTGATGGAGCCTGGGTCAGAACAGGTATAGGGCAGTGGTCACCAACCAGTGGGCCATGGTCCACTGGTGGTCTGCGAGAAAATTTTGGTGGTCCACAGAGAAATGTGAGACCATCCCCCAAAGCAATTAATCCAGGCTATGCGGGAACACAAGGCTGCGCCACCCACATGGCCTGTGGGAACACAAGGCTTGAGTCGGAACAACAAGAGGTAGTGAGAGGAGGGGGGAAAGGGCAGAGGGGGGAAAGTTGCCTGGCCACCAGGCTGTTCTTTCTGCTTCTTTCTTCTTCTGCTTTTGGCTGCACTCAAGGAAAGCAGCAAAAGTCTCTCCCTCAAACTCTGCCAGAAATGAGTTTTTGGGACCTTGCAAGGCATCTTCCTCCAAGAGGCTGTGCTGGCAAAGACTCATTTCTGGTGGAGTTTGGGGGGAGAGAAAGAAAGATTTCTGCTGCTTCTGTTGCTTTCCTTGCATGAAGCCAAAAGTCTCTCTCTCTCCCCCTGAAAACAGAGCAGGAAATGATATCCTGTGATCCCAAATAAAGAACAATCAATCGGTAGGAAAAGGGGGTGAGGAATTTTCCTGCAGACTTTTTTTGGAATTTTCCCAGGGTCTCTGTCTGCAGAGACCCTGGGAAAATTCCAAAAAAAGTCTGCAGGAAAATCCCTCACCCCTTTTTCTTACTGATGGCAGAATACCATCTCTCTCTCCCTCTCCTCTTGAGAATGGAGCTGAAAAGCAGGTTAAGAATGTGGCTGCCTTGGAGGGGGTAGGGGTGTGTGAGGGACATGTGTGTGTGTGTGTGAGAGAGAGAGAGAGAGAGAGAGACAGAGAGAGACAGAGAGAGAGACAGAGAGAGAGAGAGACAGAGAGAGAGAGAGAGGGGACATCACCACCCTCCAAGCTTAGATCAGATCTCTCTCTCTCTCTCTCCCACCAACGTCAGCAAGCCACCATAGTCAAAATTAATGTTAGTGGTCCACAGGATTTAAAATTATGAGTTTGGTGATCCCTGAGGTCCAAAAGGTTGGCGACCCCTGGTATAGGATCTCCTGCTTGAACAGGGGATTGGATTAGGAGACCTCCAAGGTCCCTTCCAGCTCTATTCTGATTCTGAAATGGAGACATTTGTAACATCTGCTGCTCTTTTGGGAACCAAAGGGATTCTTGAGTCAAGCTTTCTGAATTACATCCGTGGAAAATTACCAGGTACTGTGACACATGAACAGAAAGAGAAAGCATATTTGTTCTTTGTCTCTAGCTGCTTTGTGCAAAGCTCCATTATTATTATTTTTTTATCTTTCTCTTCCATTGAAATAGCAGCATGGACACTACAATGCTATGCTGTGCTTATTTCGACAAAGCAAGTTGCTAGTGGAAGACTCCATAAGACTATCATTGCTCTGTGATGGGTAATAGGTCAGAATTAACACACCTTTTGTCTCTAAGCTCTTCCTAATAAGGAATTGGAAATTCAAGACTCTCACTCCCGGTTGTTCTTTAGCTGAGTGGAAAGGAAATAAACCTTTGTTTCATTTCCTGACTGTGCACCTTTTATTACCACACAGATTTGTTTCTCACTAGGCACTCTGGTAAATTTCATTATTAGCTGTTACCAATTTTATATGAGACATATGACCATTAAAAATTCTTTTTAACGTAGTACCGAGCACTTAATGGCACTTAAAGAAGCAAATGAAACTGTGTTACAAGACCCTAATCAGGAGGCCAGAAAAACCCCAATCATCTGGAGGAGTTTGCTTCACTTAATAACAGTTATGATTTAATTTTAAAACAGCTAAATTGAAATATTGCTGAGGATGTTACACAAATCAAGGGCAGATGACGGAATTAAAAAGTTGGGCCTTGCAGCTTAAAGCAGAGACTTTCATTTAACCACAGAGAATCAAAATGTTTGGGAAAAGCAGTAGCTTTACACAAATAGAATAAAATCTGACATGGAAAAGTTCTCAATTAAACCGAATTAAGATCCAGGTTCCTGAGGGGCAAATGATCTGGATTTGGTAATTTGTTAACTAACATAGTTACTTTGTATTTTAATTTGATTTATTTTCTCTCTTTTAAAATGTTCAGGTTTATTAGCTTTTAACATTCCTAAACTGATAAACAAGCTGGAGACCAGCTCCAAGTAAGAAAAAGTTTGTTAGTACAAATTGCGGTCTGGCTTATCTCTTTTGTGAACCTTTTTCCTTACTCTTATGCCCCTTCTCATGTCAGACCTCATTTTAATGAACATGTGTGATAGTATGGGATGCAAATATGTAACATGTTTGACTACATGTAACTGATTGCCTATGCCAGTGGTCGCCGACCGGTGGTCCATGAGAAAATTTTGATGGTCACCCCCAGAGTTCCCCCCCAAGCAATTAATCCAGGCTGCGTAGGAACACAAGGCCGTGCCAACCACATGGCCCACGGGAACTCTCCCCATCCACTCACTCCTTACCTGGCAAACTTGCATTCTAAGTTTCTATTTTTCCTTTTTTTTTTTCCAACCATCATCTGTTCTGCTGTACCAAGAGATTTAGATTAGCTAGAAAGCAAGAAACAATTGGATTTCTTACTTTCTAGCTAATCTTTAGATCTTCCTCAGAACTGAAACTTCTATTATTCAGTGCAGACTCAGATAGCCGATAGCAGAAAGATAGATCTCTGAATGAATCTGTGATTCTGTGAGCAACTCAATCTGCTTGCCTGCTTTGCCTGATTTTGGATAAAAGTTGCTTTTTTTTAATAAAAAAAACAATATTTACATACATGGTGTGTTGTGAGTTAATTTTGTGAGTTTGCTTGCAAGCAAATTTTATGTGGCAGACTCAGGTAGCCAATGGCAGAAAGATAAATCTCTGAGTGAATCTGCAATTCTGTGAGCAACTCAATCTGCCTGCCTGATTTTAGGTAAAAGTTGCTCTTTTTTTTTTTTTACAAAAAATTCAATATTTACATAAATATTTATAATATTTACATACAAGCCATGCCCAGCCAGTCACATTACCACCAAACCACAGCCACAAATTAGGCCACACCCACAGAACCGATTGTTAAAAAATTTGAATCCCACCCCTGCCTTTGTGTGTTTGTGTGTGTAAGAGAGAGGGGGGTAGATCAGATCTTTCTCTCTCTCTCTCTCCCACCAACATCAGCAAGTTACTGTCAGTCAAAATTCATATTAGTAGTCCCCGTGATTTAAAATTATGATGTTTTGTGGTCCCTGAGGTCCCTGAGGTTGGGAACCCCTGGCCTATGCAAAGGGGAGGTTACTATTACCCTGTCCAATCAACTTTCCTCTTGCATTTTCTTTATTGTGTTAACTATAAAATGGAGGGAAACATGGGGCTCAAGGTTCTCTCTCTTCCTTTTTCATAGAGAGATCAGGGTACCCTAATAAACTGCTTTTAAATGATCTTCTGATTCAGTTGCTTCTTGGAAGGTAAACTGAGGCAGAACCTAGGGCCAGATTTGGCTTTCAATCCCACCTGTTGTACATTCAAGCATGTCTGTCAAACATGTCTGTTGACCATATTTCTAGGGCTTCTTCTGCTGCCACCTGGGATGAACTGATTCTCTTATACACTTGCCAGGGCACATATTTTAAGGGAATAGTCAATCTATTGTACTGATTCATAGGAAGTCATCTAGAAAATGAAAATGTGGATCCCATGCTTAACTCTGAATATCCCTTTGTTGCTGGATTTAGCCAAGCAGAAGATGGAATTCTAGGCAGATGCTGCTAACATTGAAATCATATTTAATTCAAAGGCATTTCTTTACAGATTCAACAGAAGCCAGGATTTTTTGTGGGTGGGGAAGTCTATGTACAAAATAAGTCTTTTGGAGAAAGACAAAAAGAAAGAGAACTGAAAATAATGTTCATAGCATTGCATTACAAGTAATCCTTGAATTACGACTGCAGTTGAGTTCAACATTTCCATTGCTAAGCAAGGCAGTTGAGTTAAGTCAATTTTGTCCCATTTTACAACTTTTCTTGCCAAGTTGTTAAGTTAATCACTACAGTTGTTAAGTTAGTAACACAGTTGTTAGGCAAATTTGGCTTCCCCCTTGACTTTACTTGTCAGAAGGAGGAGTAGGCTAAAATTCTGTGAAGTACAGAGAATCCCAAAATCCAACTCCTAGCTGGCCCTGCCCCCCCTGCTCCACCCCCAGGAATCCCCACACAGCCCGTTTTGGATGTAGGTAAGTGCATGTGCATGCAGAGGCTCGGAAAGGGTGAAAAATGAGCCTCCCGGAGGCTTGAGGAAAGCCTCCGGAGTCCAGGGAGAGCAAAAGTACCCCCCCACACCATAGTGCAGGAGGCCGATTAGGCCAGGCCCACATGGCCACACTCACTCAGCAACCAGGGGGAGAACCTGTTGCTAAAATTTTTGAAGCCCACCCCTGGTGAGAAGGTCACAATACCGGGACTTGTCAGAAGTGCATGCCACTTGCCAAGCATATGAATTTTGATCATGGGACCGTGGGATGCTGCAATAATTATAAATGTGAAAAATAGTAATAAGTGACTTTTACAAAATGCCGTTGTAACTTTGAATGGTCACTAAACAAATAGTTGTAAGTTGAGGACTACCTGTACACAACCAGTGCAGTGATGGGATTCAAAAAAATTTACGACCAGTTTAAGAGGGAGGAACTGGCGTCACGGCAGTACGACATGCAATCTTAATGCTCTAAGATAGCCGTTGATACCTCGTCTGCTGGACGGTCCTCAGGACCTAAACCATCCCATAGAGACGGTAATAGAGAAGAGCACATCTTGTTGATCCCAAGGACATCGCAAAGTCCCTGGTTGATCCAGGAGAAGCCCTTTTTTCTGGTGGCAGAAAGGCGGTCATTGAAGCTGCTGAAGCTGGGACAGCACCCGAAGGAAGAGGAAAATGGAAAGTGAAAATAAGTTAATCTGGTAAAATGATTTTTAAAAATTTGAGAGAACATCCCGAGAAGGGAAAAGGAAAATTTTAAAGTGAAGACAGAAGAAGGAAAGTGGCGAGATTAAACCTACAGTCAAAGTGGCAAGATTAAACCTGCAGTCAAGATTAGTGTGTTTAATATTTTTTTATTGCTGGACTTTTTTACAAATGCCCTCAAATTTGAAAATTGATCGGTCTTTTTCTTGAATTTTACATTCAATGATTCCTTTACTCTTTTTTTGTTGTTGTTGTTTAGACCTTTTTTCTTTTTCCTAGTGCTTCTGTTAAATATCCAAAAGCATTTTAGTTTAACTGATTATTTGTTAGCCATTTTTAACTTTTTTTTCTTTGGATACAAGGAGGGAAGTGAAGTAGAGACAATAAGTAACACTGCCATCTAGAGGCTTGGAAACACTGTTTCTTTCTTTCTTCTTTGTGGCTTGATAAGCCTGACAATAATAAGAACTGTTGTGGAGGTCAATGAGCCAGTTTGTGAAGATAGTGGGATGAGCGTGGAAGAATGTTATTACAGGTGATGTTCTGGGTTACTATCTGTGGTTGCTTTTGGATAGTGAGAGAAAGCAAGCATTAAAAAGAAAGAAGATTGAGAGGATCTTGAGAAGAAAATTTTAAAGCTTTTTTGGAACTTAATTTAGCAAGAGAGCTTGGACACTATACTGTAGCAGTATGTGGCTTGTTTTTTTTCTCTTTCTTTGCTTTTTTTAAAAATTTTCCCCCCTTAATCCATTTTTTTGCTGACATCTGTGACAGTGGCCTGTTAAAGGGTTTTTCTTTTTTAATTTTTAATCTTTAATTTTTTAATCCCCAGTACTTTGCTTTTTCTTTTTTCTTTTTCCCTTTGGATTCTTTTTTACCTCACAGTATATTGATCTACTTATTTTTATTTTTTCTTTATTTTCCTTTTTTTTCTTCTCTTTTTTGGGGATTTGGAACACTATTTTTATGATATTGTTTAGCTTTTTCTATATTGATTACTTGGATAAAGGTATTGAACCTGAAGATCTTTTTCTTTTATTTTTTCTTATTATAATTTTTGCTTTTTTATGGTTTTCTGTTTAATCAACTGGATTTAATTGGAGGGGTATACAAGCACCTGAATATTTTTTTTCTTTGCTTCTGCCTTATAAGAATGAGTAGAAGACTCAATTACTGGTTCTTCAATACCAACTACAGCTTCTTTGACATCTGGAGGACAATGATCAACAATGGTGATGTCACAGCAGGAAAAAGAGAAAGAGGTGACCTTACAGATATTTGGCAAGGAGTTCAAGATATAAAGTTAAGAACAGAAAAAACAGATGATAAAGTTGAGAATATCCATCAGATGATGATGAAGTATGCAGAAAGAATCCAAAAAATAGAAGAAAGAGAGGAATAAAGAAGAATGGCGAAATAGAAGAAAGAGAGGAATAAAGAAGAATGGCGATATTGATAATAGATTGAACGTGATAGAATAGGACAAGAGTATGCTGAGATGGGAAATAGATAGATCTGAATTCTATCTTAGATTTCAAAATATAGAGGAAGAAAAGGGAGAAAACTTGGCAGAATAATGATAGAAATCTGGCAGAAGGCACTGGAAATAACCAAAGAGAAAATGATGGATTGAGTAGATGAAATTTTTTGTAGTCTTTACAAGATATGCAGTGAGAAATAACTACCAGAGAAGTACATATAAGATTTACAAGAGGGCATTAAAAGCAAATATTTACAGTAGCAAGGAGAATCACTGATATAAAGCAGGTATTTGGTTGAAACAAATGTACGATAAGATGAGAAGAATATCAATTCTGACTAAAATTCTTTTGAAGAAGGTGTGAACACAGATGGTGATACAGAAGGCTTTCAGTTTAATGGCAAAAGCAAAGACATAGAATTATCAATTAAAGCAAAAATATTATTATGCAGAATGTTTCAGAGACAAGGAAGATGAGAGGGAAAGAAAGAAAGCAATACTCAATACAAGAGGAGTGCCTTGAAGTGATGAGTAATGAACAAAAGAACAATGAGAGGTGAGATCAACCAGAGCTGCTAACCCCTCCTATAAATATAAACATGGAAAGAAAATTGATTACAATTAATATAAATGGACTTAATTCTGCTATTAAAAGAAGGAAAAATTTTCATAAATTAAAAAATTGAAATTTGATATAATTTGCCTAAAGAAGTACACATTAAAAACAATATGAACAACTACTGGTACAGCCAAAATTAGGAAAATATTTACTTCACTGACACATTAAGAAAAGAAGTAGTCTTATTACATTAAAGATACAATTCCAGCAAAAAATTTACATAGAAACGGATGATGGTTAGAGATAACAGAAAATAATCGTGAATTACTTTTAATTGCAATTTATGCTCCAAATGACAATCAAGAAGGATTTTATAAAAAATACACAGGACAATAATTGACTTAGAATAGACAAATATATGTATGTTGGGGACTTTAATTGAATAAATTAACAAGAGATGAACTGGAGCAACAGGTATAAGGATGAATCTGGTTTTCATATGCGAAATACATTTCTAGATATGATAGATCTCAAAACAGATTTTTTATATAAATTGACTGCCTTTAGATAAAATTTAAACAGGTACTGATGAAGGTTGATTTACAAATTATACATGATATTTTTGATTGAGAGGTTAAATAGAGAAGAACAAGTTAAAAACAATCATGCATAGGGGAGAATAATTTTGGATACCATGATTGACTAGAGAGATGGCAAAAAACTGCTGGTCTCAAAAATTAAAATGACAATGTCAAAACTGCATATAAAGAAAATGGGAGATACTATTAACATATGATTTAAAAATGTTATATGAATATCTTATGAAGTGGTGGAACAAAATAGTTATTGTTAATGAAAGAACCATATATATATATAGATATATATATATATATTATATATATATATATATTATATATATATATATATATATATATATAGTATATATGTTTTTTCTTTAAAGTTTCGCGCTTTAATCTCTACATTCAACAGCACATGTGTGCTTGTTGCTTCCTTCGGTATTATCCCACGTCATTGTAGTGCTTTTTAAAGTTGAGCAACATTTCAGCAGAATTCATCTGCCCATCATCAGGCCTCTGTATAGGATGTGGTCTCACAGGCCTTTTGGTTTTAAATTTGAGGCTGGCCCTATCCGATTGGTTGGGAGTCTTGGTCTGTGTTTATTGGACTTGGAGTTATTGATTGGTGTTTCTGGTTTTCTTCTGTGGCTTTGGATTGGCTTGGTTAAACACTCTTGTTCCATGTGTTGGAGGCTTTCAGTGCAGCTTGGCTTCGTGTGAAAGGACGGCTGTTATCTTATTAGGAAGCCAGGTTTCATCTGTGGCCTGCGTGGTGGACAGTCTCTGAGCTGGAGGCATCAGGAGGGAGTCTGTTTGTGCTCAGGTGTTTTCCTGGCTTGTGCGCATGTGGAGATCTTTCTATTTGGAAGTGAGGCTTCCAAATTGGGGGGCATTTTCCCAAAAAATTTGGATTTGGGGGGGAAAAACCCCCAAAGGGGGCCCCAGTTTTTTTTTTTGGGGCCTGGGGAAAATCAAATTTTTTCCTCTTCCTATTTCCCAACAAAAAGGGGGGCCGTCCTTATTCACAACGAAGCCAAAGCTGCCACTGAAAGCCTCCAACTTAAAGCTACAACTTTAACAGAACTACAATGGACGTTGGGATAATTACCCGAAGGAAGTAAACAGCCAAACAATGTAAGTACCCGCGAGAGCTTAAAAAACAAATATATATATATATAACTATATATATCTCCTTCGGGTATTATCCACATGTCATGTTATTGTTGCCTTTTTAAAGTTGTAGCAACATTGTCGGAGATCTCATCTGCCATCATCAGGGCTTCTGTATTGAGTTAGAATGTGGATAGCCTGACCCACATATGAACTCAATACAGGAAGCCTTTGATGATGGCGATGAGATTCTGCCGAACCGTTGCTACAACTTTAAAAAAGCACAAACTACAAGACGTGGAGATAATACCCGAAGGAAGCTGGAACAGCTTACTTAAGTAATGAAAAGACGGTTTTTCTGTTTTTATGTATTGTTTTGTCTTGTTTGTTTGAAAAATAAAAAACTTTTTTAAAACTTAAAAAAAAAAAAGAAATGAGACCTTACTGCAGAAGTTATGTGTGAATGACAGCTTAAGGGTATAATTCTGATAAAATATAATTGCTCTCTCTGTCTCTTTTTGTTTCTCCTGTTTTTCTACAATTTCTATAAAGATGATATTGATTCTTTTTAAAGAACCTTTGATTTGTCCATATTAAATTATATGAGCATCTGAAATAAGCACAATATTGTACACATCAATGTATTCATGCAGAAACACAAAGCCATGCCTGGGTTTATTGAGCATGTTAAAAAGCAGTGTAACAGTAGAGGGCGCTCATGCTATTTAATTTTTAAATAGTTCTAGCATGTAATGTATTATTATTTGATCTAAAGATGTAGCTACATATTATTACTATTATAATCAGAATCATTAAGCTATGTTTAATATTCATATATTCATCATTATGTTCTGATACCTTCTATATTAGGACTCTTCTATAGAACTCTTGATATTTCTATACTTCTGTTTAACATACATGCCATAAATACATACATACATACATGCATACAAACATGTATGTATACACACATACACAATATAAACTAAAACTGATTTACATCACACACACACACATACACCACCCAGAAACAATTCTGGGAACACTTTGGAATTAAAATTTCAAGAACTGGACTCAAATTGTTTTGATGATCTTGTATTGGCCAGATTTTTCAGTTTATACCGTATACAGTATCTAATGAAAACTGCTGCATTGTTTCAAATTCCGATTCTGCAAATATGTTTAGACTCTCTCCTAATGTGTGGGTTGAGTTAAAGTTGTGTGATGTTGTAGACAATAATCAAATAATTGTCTTCTCCTACTTGATAGCAAGTAAACCTTATTCCATTTGCTGCTCAGTGATAAAGTTGTTTACAAAAACTTAATGCTGCATCCAATAAAAACACTTTAATCTATATGGAGCATCTGGTATAAACGCTGAGTCTCAGATAGTGGACAGAAACTTGTCAAAATAATTGACAATCATGAGAAAATTAAAAAGAAAAAGAAATTCTCTTTTTCTGTGCCACTCTAAAGTGGCAACAAATTGTTAATGGCAAATTTTATTCTCATTTGTTCTTTGCTGCTACCTAATAGTCATCTTGAATTCGTAACCCAGACTTGGTAACTGTGAGAAAGATTCTAGAATAATTTATTATTTATTGACTTATTTCTTTGTTTTTATCTGATATTCAATTGAAAAATATTCCCAGTACATCTGATTGCATACAATTAATATAACAAGAATCTTCCTGAATACAAAATGGTTTTTAATCTAAAAGGCAAGGCAATAAAAACAAGAAAGGAAAAGGAAGAACAGGATAGGGAAACATAATTACACATTCTAAATGTAAATAATATTTCATATATGTCTGGATTAGAAGAGCTGAGGGAAAACCCCAGTATCACGATCCTACTTCTAGTTTCCTTCTTTATGTTCTGATCAATAGCAACATTTCAATTTTCATTGAAAAACTCCCAATTCACCTGCATCTGTATTGCAGAAATTCAAATAACCTTTAGATAGTAGAAAAACATGAACAAATAAGCAGAAAAATCTGTTTCACTGCCATTTATGTTAAGCCACAACTTTAAACTTCAGTTACAGTTGCCTAATCATATGTGTGTGTGTGAGAAAGTGGGGCTGTTCAAATATCATAGCAAAAGGCATAAAATGGGAATCTTTCTGAATGTTCTTTATACCTGCACTAAAATAATGCACCCATAATGAATAAGGAAGCATTAATTAAAGTTGCTGGACCTTTTCAGTTAGGACATTGTTGTAAGTTTTTCTAGAGTAAGCATGAAGATTAGTGGATATACACAACACTAATAGTTTTCAAATTATTAGCTTTTTGTATTGTATGGAAGCCACTGTACAGTTATCTGTACTCATTAACTTTGTGATTCTGAGTATTGGTCTTTATTTTTACTTGCCAGAATAATTTATTAGAAACAATGTGTAAATATTTTAGCCTAATAAAAGTTCAAATTAGTTAATTGTCAGACACAGAAAATTAATTGATTATTTCTGATTTATTCAGTTTTGCTAAGATGTTTGGAAAGCAAACCAACCATCATGTTTGCAAAAGCTTCCGGCAATTCAGTGTAGAATGTATGATAGTCTTTGCATAATAGTCAGTACTTTCCTAAATCTCATTTCAGATTCAACCACAAATCTGTCAGCATGCAACCTTGAACAAATTTAATTCAGATGAAAATGTTGATTAATACATAACCCTAATTAATATTGCATCATTTGTTTTTCAGTATATGATCAGTTAAAGCACTGTATGTTGGATGGACTATTAGAAAAAAAAACTTCTTATAATGAAAATGACACAAAATTATTTTTCCTTTTCTCTTTTGACTCTTTAGCTCATCAAACAAATAGAACAATGGGTAAATGTACTTCATCCTAAATCATAATTCAAGTCCAAAACTGTGATGATCATGAAGTTATGAATAGTGTTATGATTTTACATGTCATACCTATTTTGTTCTGTTGGTGTAAGTGGGATTTACTCTGAGATTAATTCATTTTTTATGTCTAACCAAGTCAGTGTTGCCTCTTAGTGGTCACCAGATAGACCATTTCCAGGGCTAATGTTATAAAAACAAGAAGTCTTGTTTTCATATATAAAATAAATTTCATTCAGATTGGATGTCATGTCATTTATTTTGGCATTTATGAACATAAGTAGATGTAATACATTGAATAGACAAAATTCCAGACTTTATTAATTTTCATTAAAGACTTTAGGGCAGATTTTTTCAATTGTTTTATTTTCCAAGAAAAAAATATTTATCTGTAATAAAATAATAGAAAATATTGCATATGCATTTAATAAAAAATAAAATAAATAAAATAAAAAAGAGATTGCTGCTACTTATACTCTATACCATTGACTATGATCAGAATATTAATGAGACTAAATATCAAACTGGCATACAACATTCCCCAACAGTTACATATATGTGTTAAAAAGCAGATGGAAAAAGAACTAATCCCTGTAACAGGGTGTAAATGAGGGACTACTAGGCCAACTTCTCATTCCATAATAGACTAAAACTATTCATTGAAGAAGGAGTAAAATCACTGAAAGACAGTATCTACTATCACCAACTCCCCTAGTACTGTAAGATATTGTGGTCAATAATGTTCAACACCCAACCTGAGCTTTAAAAACACTAACAGAGTGTTACTACTCCTATCCTGGCCTGACAGGAATAATCTGCAATAAGAACAAAAATGCCTTAATTTCATATCCAGGCCTGAAGCTGATAATAAGCAAACATAATCTGCTCCTTTTAGAGAGCTGCATAGTTAATTTGTACTAATTGTTAGTACCAAACAATATAAAACAGGGGTGTCAAACTCACTTCATCATGGCACTGTCACACATCTGGATTTTTTCCCTTTGCTAAATCAGACATGGGCATGGCTAGCACATGACGTGTTCAGCTCATAGGCCGGGAGTTTGACCGCCCCGATTTAAAGGATCTCATTCAAAGGAGCACACCACAACTTCCTTTACTGTTTTTGGCAAATCTTCAAGTTTAGATCCAGATGGCCACTATTCTACTTGCAACAGCCAGGATGAAAAGGGATCCAAACTGTTCCGTTTGGATAATAAGGTACACGAGATGGTTATTCCAACAAACAGCTCTTTATTTTAACAGTATACTGACTTGTAGTGGAACATTTGCTGAAGCTGCGGCAGCCCTTCTTATAGCAGCTGCTCATGGCTTGCGGCCAATGCCAGCTCTTTAAGAATTCCCGCCATCAGGTGGGCCAATCAAAATGGTGCTTAATTGACCAATCCGAGAGTGGC
>BHFT01007795.1:0-14241 GCA_004320025.1 Laticauda laticaudata | reverse complement strand
GGCTGGCCTCGGCTGCAGCCAAAGTGTTCCTATTCCGACTACTGTTTGAAATAAACCTTTTGTTGTTGGAACCCGGCCTACCTCGTGTGTTTTCGAACAAAACAGAATCAGTAGTAAAAAAATTTGATTCCCGCTACTGTTTGTAGCACTGAGAGCAATTCTGCCACAGCAGACAACTTCCTCTGGGATTACAGTTCTCTTCAGGGGTGGGATTCAAAATTCCCAGCAACCAGTTCACTGCTGGGTGGGTGTGGCCATGGTGGGTGTGGCCTATCAGAACTTCTGGGAGGGCCATTTTTCACCTTCTCAAGGGTCCAGAAGCTTCCCTCGGGCCTCTGGGAGGGCAAAAATGGCCTCCCCCGGGCTCTGGTGGCTCTCTGGAAGCTGGATATAGGCCCATTTCCAGACTTCCGGAAGGGATGTTTTTCACCTTCCCAAGGGTCCAGAGGCTTCCCCCAGGCTCTGGGGGCCCTCTGGAAGCTGCAAACGGCAAGTTCCCGGACTTCCAGAAGGCCAGCTTTTCCTCCTCCCAGAGCCTCTGTGCAGACCCTGCCCTTACCTGCATAGAAAATAGACCGCATAGAGACTCAGGGGAGGGGAGGGGTGGGCGGGGTCAGCCGGTCGGTTCAAATATCAGTTTGGCAAACCAGATGCAAGTTTAACATCTGGTTCACCTGAACTGGTCCGAACCAGTAGAACCCCATTCCTGGTTCTCTTCCAATTCTACATCAGTAGTGATAAATTCATTCAGCTGCCCCGATACAAAGATGGTGCAAAATGATCAGGTTTTATCCTTCCATTCCTTCCTAAAGCTGAGTGAAAAGACAATTCACACAAAGATATGGTAGCCAGACCAAAGTATAAAGAATACTTTGAGCGACTAGTAGCCTTTAATTACATCTTCTCATATATTGATATTTGATTCCAACCATACATGGCATTTTATCTCTATGATGAAATGAATACAATTGCTCCTTTTGTTCTCAGAATTCTGATCAAGCACAGAAATGCTGCAAATTGTCCTCAACACAGCATGCATTGCAGGGAGTGCGTTTATCTTATTCTAATATGTTAGTAAAAACATTGATATGAAACTATGGGGTCAGATATGGTATAATTCAAAAGCCTGCATTTTTTTTTCAACAGAATGTGAATCATGAAATCTATTATTTTATTCACCATGCATATCAGCCTTGCTGTGAAGTTGTTTTCAGTAAGTGACAAATGGAATCCATTGTATTCATTTCATCATTGAGATAAAATGCCATGTATGGTTGGAATCCATTGAGTATGTGTGCCAAAATGATACACCAATGCCCATCAGATTTACTTCTCATCCTGTCCGCTTTGAGTGCAATTCTGGCAGAAAAAGAAAAGCTTTGTCATGGACCTTTTTAATACTGATGCAGCTGGTTTTGAGGTAGGAGGCTGACAAGATAAGACCCTGTGTAATTATATTTAATTAAATACACTCTAATCCAAATTAGTTCATTAATGAGCATCCCACAGTAGCTCTGCTGACTCAGTGAGGAAGATTATAAAAAAAATAGATGGGACAGACTGCATAGCAAATTCTGAATAAAGCCAATCTGAAAACTGATGCCTCAGTAAATATACCTTATAACTGGGGTTCATAGGCACTATTACTTTGTAACTTTTATCAGGCACATCTTGTCTCCTTTTAGGTATGTATATATGTATATAAAAATAAAACAAACACAGAAAGTGACTTCTTTGAGATACTTATCAGGAAACCCTTTTTTATTTACAAAGTGATTTCCAAGCTCATTATTTGCATGTATTAAAAAAGTTTGTCCCACTGTGTTTGCCTTAAGTCCCGTCTAGGATTCCAAGCAGTCAGGTATTTTGTTTACTTTATTAATTGATGAGAGGAGGGTTTCTGATTTTAAGTCCAAAGGATTGGAAATGAAAACCATTATGGGTAGGCAAATATCCAGAAGCAGAAGTGAAAGATACAAGAAGCGGTTTTCATAAACCAAAGCAATCAAGAAATACAATTCTAAAAGCAAACAAAGGCCAGGTTTTCAATTCATAGAGGCATTTGGTAAAGAACCAAGGGCCCCAGATAGATAATAAAACCAAGATGGAAATGCAGGTGGTTAGATCCCAAAATGGAATAAAGATTTACCTAAGGAGTACCTTTTCTGGTAGAGAAAAACTATTCAGAGAAAAGGAATTTAAAATCTGGTAAAGTATTCAGATAGGAGATAAGATTGAGGCTGCTATTTGGCTAGCACTTTTTTATTTGAATTTTGTAATAGTTTATAAAATAAAACAAAGAAAATGAAAATAAAAGTAAGAAAGGAAAAGGGTAATGGGGGAAAGAAAGAAAAAGCATTGACTTCCAACTCTTTTTAGCACAGTAGAATAAAAAATACAGCCTCAACCTTTTACTTTTAATAATAATATTTACTAGTTATTTCTGTAACAACAAACCTGTCTAAATCAGCAAAACCCAAAATCAAAGTTTCATTTCCCCCCACCTCAAACACAAAGTCCAGAAGCGATTTGGCTTTTGAAAGACACACTATTTAGCTTCCAACTGCTTCAGAGGAAGTGCATGACTGCAGATAAATTTGTTGCATTTGTCTGGGATAGCACAATGAGTGAGGGCAGAGTGGCAGGTGGAAATAGGATGGAAGGAACACTGCAGGTGGCTTCATGGTTAACTAGCTAAAATGTCACTTAAAACCAGAGTTTCTTGGACAGATAGTGGCTCTGTAAGTTAAATAAATAAATCATCTATTAGGAATTCTTCATGTTAACCTTCTAGGTGGGAGAGAGGAACTAGTTAAAGAAGTAAGAAGGAAAAACATCAAGAGAAATAACAATAGTAACTCTGAAAGTGTTGGCTTGACAAGAAACCAAGAGAGAATATTCAGTGCAGTTCTGGCTTTAACACTGAGAATCAAATTCTTATGGGGAAATAATCTAGAATAAATCTGTCCCACACTTTACTTCTAATGTTCATCCTAATCTGGATATTCTTGTCTTGTAGACAGATTTCAAAACTTTAATCCTTAAGCAAATAAAATGAGTCCTGCTTAAATCAGACTGAAATTTTCAAAGTGACGAATAATTTCTATTATCTTTAATGGCTCCAACTTTAGAATTATGCAATTTTTTAAAACAAAACTCAGATCACTTGTTCGGCTTTATTAATCAGTTGTTGGTGAGATATGATTTAGAAACCAACAAGTTTAAGTTAAATTTATAATAAATTTTGTTAACAATTATATTATTAAATGGATTCAACAATTAAACAGAATAATTGATAGGCAACTATGGGAAATGGAAAATATTAAATTTACAGAAATTATGACATTTAGAGAAAACTGGCTAAAGATACTTTACTGATGGTACATCACTATCAGTTGGTAACACTGGTAATTGATCAGTGTTAGAAATGATTAGGTGAAAATTCTTCTGTATTTGGAAAAATATTGTAAAGGTTAAAATTAGCATGAAGCAAATTCTAAAAGTTGAATCCCCTTTCCAATCCCGTTTCCAATTATCATTCTATTAAATTTTACTAAACTATGTATTTTTACAGAGTATATTGAAGAAGTATATGCTAAAAGCTGATAGTCTGTAGTTGTCAGCCTTCAAGATTTTCTTCCTTTGCTTTGCATCTTTCAGCTGCCATAAGCAACGGGGGGAGGAGTGGGGAAAAGTATGGGAAGTGACCTGGAGGTGTTGCAAACTATTACTGTATAAACTGAGGAGCGGGGAGAGTACATTCTTGCTTAGGTTTCTATTTCTTGCTTAGCTTTCTATTCTCTGCACAGCTGCAAACCTTTATCAAAATATGCCAAGGTCAATGGACAGAAGCCTCATCACCACCTGAAGATGTCCACATGATGACATTTCACAACTTTTAATTGGAAGAACCATTTGAACTATTGGGGGTGGGAACATTGCCATTACTTTGTATATGTGATTTACATGCCTATTTTTCTCAGATTTTCAGAATTCTTTTGTTGCTACCACTTGGACTTCCAGTAAAATATATCTTTTCTCTAATGAAGAGAGTCTAAGTATTTCTTTCTTGGATTTTGAATGGAGCACCAGCTGACATTATTCTGAATCTCACCCTATCAGCCCACCCGGAGAGATAATACAATTTCTTTCTGAGGGGGTCTGAACATCATGTCAACTCCAGCCAGTGGCCAAGAAGACCTGGGAGCCACTGAAGGGCAAGAATTCATTGCTGCTAGAGGAAGAAAGGGAAGCTGACTTGTTAACAGAACTAAATCTTGGGGAAAAAACCAGGCTGTAAAACCCAAATGGTCCTTTGGAGTCGGTTGGAAGGATCCTGAGGAGAAGCCTCCCCCAGGAGTCACTACTACCTGTCGGCGTGAAGAGAGGAGCCATGGCAAGAGAGGGAAAGGAAAGATTTTTACTAAATCAAAAGCCAGGGCACCTCATAGATGAAGCCCTTTGGAGGGCCTCACGCTGAACAAAGGTATGAGGGGGAGGAAGGGAGGCAGCCCCAGCCAGAAGATGCAGTGCAGCCACCCCATAAATCAACCTGGGCTAGTGCAACAGGCAGCACAGCCCCAGGCCCTCAGCAGGAGGATAATGGCCAGAAGACGTAGAACTGCAAAGTTGCCTCCATTGGAAGTAAAATATGGGGGGGGGGGAATCCCAAGGAGTTGGGATTTTTCCTGGCACAAGTTTGGAGCTATATGGAGAATACGGAGGGGATTTTGTTACCAGGGCTCTGGAAGAGAACAGCTGCAAAGTGGATGGTGACTTTGCATAATGATAACACCCCCCAGCTGATGAATTATGACCTGTTCATGACTGTGCTGCAGGCCAGGTTTGAAGACCCACTTGCTGAACGTAAGGCCAGAATTAGAATGAAGACCATAAATCAGGAGCGGAGATCCAGTGGCCGACTACCACCCGGAATTTAGAGAACTGGCGTGTCATATTTGAGGCTGTCCCAGGTAGCCCTGATAGAAGCATTTAAAGATGGCTTAAATGAAGGATTGTATACCAGAGCTGCATTGCCAGAAGAGTCCCCAATGATCTGCAGATGTGGTACGTGCTGGCAGCAGAGTGTGAAATTGATCTAACCTGAAACAGACACTGGGGGGCTCTGGTGTGGAGCAAGTCCTCCCCCCCCCACGGCCTCGAGAAGCCTTCAAACCCCAAAAGGGAGGGGATGCGGTGAGACCCAAGACCACTGCCTGTTTCTGATGTGGGAAGGGAAGGTCATTGGGCTGCAGGACTGCCAGGTCAGGTTGGAACCAAAGGGGGCACCAGGAGGAGGGAAAAGACCTAAAAAAAACCCAACAAAGCCTTATGAAACGGCGCTTAAAGTGGAGGAGGTTGTAGAGATCGCCCCTCCAAAAGGAGAGGATCTGGGAACTCCGACCTCCTCTGAAGAGAGTGAATTCGATTCGGAAGATGACTCACTAGTAAGTCCAAACAAGGGCCCTATGACCATTCCAGTGAAGTTAAGGGTACCCACATTGGGGCCAAAGGGAAAATGCTGGCCTTGCTAGATTCTGGGTGCACAAGGTGCGTAGTCAGCACGAAAGTAGTAGAGAAAATGGGCTTAAAACTAAAAACCTTAAAAATGCCCATAGCCTTTTGCCAATTGGATGGATCAGTAGCGGGGGGCGGCCCTACGCATTTCATAACGGGAACCCATAGAATGACAATGGGCAAGCATCGAGAGACTTTGTGTTTTATTGTGGCCCCTGGAATGGAATGGCCGCTAATACTGGGATTGCCCTGGCTCTGGAAATGGAACCCCCATGTCGATTGGAGGAGGGGGTCATTGCGCATATGTACTGACCAGCGCCGGAAGGGGAGGGGCAATCTAAACTGAAACTCAAGAATCCCACTGAGCTGGCCTCCACGGGTACCGAGAAACTGAAGGGGGGGGGGGGATAAAATTCCAGAGGAATATTGGGACTTTAAAGGAAGTATTCAGTGAGAAAGGTCTCAGATGAACTCCCCCCTCATCGTTCAACAGATTGTAGTATTGAAATTTTACCAGGAGTGAAACTCATGAAACTGGAAGCTGTACTCAATGACACTGCGAACGAGAAGAGCTGCAGTCATTTATCGATGAGAATTTGGAACGTGGGTTATCAGCTCACTAAGAGCCCTGGGTAGTGGCCCCTGTATTGTTCCGTGAAAAGAAGATGGCTCCCTTCACTTGTGTGTTGATTATAGGAAAACCTGAATGCAATTTCCATGGAAAATATGTACCCCCTCCCCTCATGAAGGACATGTTGACCCATCTGGCTAAGGGGAAAATTTTTTATGAAGCTTGACTTGAGAGAAGCGTTACTACCGGGTTCAAATTAAGGAAGGGGATGAATGGAAAACTGCTTTCAACTGCCCGATGGGTTGTTTCCAATTCAACGTTCCTCCATTTGGCCTACAGGGGGCCCCAGCAGTATTCATGCAGATGATCAATCAGGTGTTACATGAACATTTATACAAGGGGGCTTTGGTTTACCTTGATGATATCCTTATCTACACGGAAACTCAGGATGAACATTTGAAACTAGTACGGTCAGTTATGGAAAAAACCCTGAGCCGCTAAGCTGTATGCCAAATTGTCCAAGTGTGAGGTTCCACCAGGAAAAAATCGACTATTTGCGTTATTGCATTGAGGGGCACATGAGGGCATCAAAATGGATCCAGGGAAGGTGCGTGCTGTGTTGGAATGGGCCCCCCATGCACCAGAAAACAACTTCAGAGTTTCTTGGGATTCGCCAATTTTTTACTGACAATTTATCCCAGCTTTTGCGAAGATAGCACTGCCTATTCACAAACCTCCTAAAAAACCAAAGGGGAGGCGAAACCAAAGCCTAGTAAACCACTGGAGTGGTCCATGGAATGTCAAGCTGCCTTCAAAAAACTGAAACGACTGTTTGCTGCTGAACCAGTGCTCAAGCACCCAGACATGGATGCTCCTTTTTCGTAATCCAAGCCGATGCGAGGTGATGTAGCAGTTGGAGCGGTGTTACTGCAAACCAATGAGACAGGGATTTTAAAACCATGTGCATATACCTCCTGTAAATTAACTGAAACTGAAAGGAAGTGAGCTGTCTGGGAAAAAGAAGCCTTTTGCAGTTCGCTGGGCCCTTGTTAACTTGGAGCATTTCTTGGAAGGAGCAAAACACCCATTTGAGGTGTGGACTGACCATAAGAATTTGGAGGCCTTGAAAAACGCCTTGGAAGGCTGTCCCCCAAACAAATTTGCTGCGGCACAGTACTTTTAAGCGTTTTAATTTTTTCATTGAAATACATTCCAGGAGGGAGAAAACTTCATGGTGGATGCTCTGTCTAGACTACCTCAATATTAATAGTGCTTGCCAGGAGGTTGTACGGCCAATTGTCCCAATCAAACAGTTGGCAGTTCCAGTAGTTACCAGAGCCCAAAAGAAGAAGGAAGTGGATCTATCGAATGATTTGACTGCACAATAAAAGAGGCTCTAAAACTTGACGACTGGTTCCTTGCTCGCTCGAATAACTGCACAGTTAGAGATGGATTGGCCTGAGTGGGAGCCAAGTTATATGTGCCAGAAGAAATTGAGGAGCCAAATATTACAACAAGTTTATGATTCTAAAGCGGCTGGTCATTTTGGATTCATGAAAACCTTCCACTTGGTTAAGCACCAATTTTGGTGGCCTACCTTGAAGAAGGACAATTGAAACTTATGTAGCTAGTTGTTCTGTCTGTGCCTCAGCCAAACGGCCTCCTGGTAAGCCAGTAGGATTATTACAAAATGTGGCTTAGACCAATGGCTCCAATGGAAGGACCTCCATGGAAGGCTCCATGGATTTTATAGAGGAATTACCTGAAAGTGGGGAAACACAGTTATTTGGATTGTAACTGATTTGTTTTCCAAATAAGTACATTTCATACCTTGTTCGAAGATCCCATCTGCAAAAGACGTTGGGCTAAACTGTTTATTTTACATGTCTACAGGTTACATGGGATTCCTGAATGCATAATCTCAGACAGGGGTGTCCAATTCACCTTGAATTTTTGAAAGAGTTCCTGAAGTTATTGGGCTCCGCCAGGGCTTCAGCTCCGCCCACCATCCCCAAACTAATGGGGCCTGTGAGAGGACTAACCGCGGTATTGGAGCAATACCTTAGATGTTACATAAATTATCAGCAAGATAATTGGGCTGATCTATTACCATTTGCTGAAGTGGCATATCACAATTCTGTACATAGTAGTACTGGATTTACCCCCTTCAAAATGGCATCAGGACAAGACTTTGTACCTAAACTTCTTGAACTTCCACGTGAGAAGCCTAATATTCAGTCATTGGATGAATGGATAACACAACTCCAGCTTACCTGGCCGGTTACTCGTAAAGCATTAGATGATGCACATCAATCTTCATAAGAAATTTTCAGACAAAAAGAGGAATCCACAAAAAACCATATCAGGTTGGCGACAAAGTCTTTTTGTCCACCAGATATTTACAAAACACCCAAAAGTCAAAGAAGCTTGGTCCTAAGTATGTTGGCCCTTTCTTCAATTGAACGAATTGTAAACCCTGTTGCAGTCCAACTGAAATTACCAAAGACTCTCGATGAATTCACCCTGTTTTCCACGTTAGCTTGTTAAAAACCTAACATACTTCCAATATGAGACTGGCCCAAATCGATCCTTCCTGTACCATTGCTGATTTGAAGGCACACAACATTTTGAAGTTAAAGAAATTTTGAATTCTCGGAAATGGAGGGGTCGAACTCCAATATTTTGGTTGCATGGAAATATTTTCCATCTTCCCAAGCTGAGTGGGTCAATGAGAAGGATGTCAGAGCTTCTTCGCTTGTCAAAGCATTTTCGTACTAAGTATCCTGATAAACCCTAAAAAATGTGACTATTTTATGTGCCTATTATTAACTATTACCTTTTATTTTTCCTTTATATAGGACTAACGTCTTTTCTAGGAGGGCCGAATGTCAGCCTTCAAGATTTTCTTCCTTTTGCTTTGCATCTTTCGGTTGCCATAAGTAATGGGGGAGGAGTGGGAAAAGTATGAGGAAGTGACTGGAGTGTTGCAAACTATTACGTATAAACTGAGAGGGGAGAGTACATTCTTGCTTAGGTTCTATTTTCTTGCTTACTTTCTATCTCTGCACAGCTGCAAACCTTTATCAAAATATGTCAAGGTCAATGACAGAGCCTCATCACCACCTGAGAGTCCACAACATGATGACATTCACAACTTTTAATTGGAAGAACCATTTGAACTATTGGGGGTGGGAACATTGCCATTACTTTGTACATGTGATTTACATGCCTATTTTCTCAGATTCAGAATTCTTTTGTTGGTACCACTTGACTTCCAATAAAAGATATCTTTTCTCTAATTAAGAGAGTCTTAAGTATTTCTTTCTTGAATTTTGATTTGCACCAGCTGACAGTAGTTTAAACTGGGAATACATACAATTCTTTCAGCAGAAAGATTGACAGTTCAACTGTGGGAGTATGTCTCAATGCAAAGTATTTAAAAAAAATAATCTAATATAGCATTTAATTTAAAATTAAGCTACACTATTTTGGTTTTGAGATTAGATTGACCCCAACCAAAGACTGAACCCTACCAGCCTTTCACAAAGCATTGAAAACCTGGAAGTCCTCTGGAACTGTTGCCTTACCAACTGCTTTGGATTTATTCTTGATGTTCTTTGTAGGTTTATGTTTTGTTGATATTATTTTAATGTGTTATGAGCTGCCCAGAGTTACATTTGTGAGGTGGGCAGCCATACAAATGGATTAAATACATAGAACACAAAATAAAGTTTTGGGTTATAATTGTCTTCATGGATCCAAAATTTGAGTGTCTCTTAACCTGAGGTTTTAATTTTAAACCATGGAGTATTTGTTAAATAAGATGAGATGTTTTATTGGCCAGATAAGAGTGTATTGTTCATTTTAACTTATATTTCATATAATTACTATTGATTTTTTTCTTCTGTTCAATAGAGTTTGATTTCAGAGACTGCTTAGACAAGTCCCTGCAATTCTTTTGGCAAGGTTTTTAGAAATGGTTTGCCACTCACTACCTCCTTGCTGGGACTGAGAGAAAGTGACCAGCCCCAGGTCACCCAGCTCATGGTGTGACTAGAACCTACAGTCTCCCTGTTTCTAGCCTAATACCTTAACCACTACACTAGATTGATTCTTATGATTAATTCTCAGGATTATTGATGCTCATATATTAATTTGATTTAATGATAACCTGGAATTTTAAAATTACATAGATGGTTTAACATACATAGAAGTAAATATCATTCTGGTGAAGATCCAGGGAGATAAAGTGCCCAAGAATTTGAACTGAATATGTTGTTATTATATAAATTTCTTGTTGTCTACTTTGCACTTTTCTTAATTTTTTAAATAAAAATATTTAAAAATATTTTTGATTGGTCAATTTAATTTTTAAACTGTTTAGAAGAATAATAGGGGAGGGGATGATTGGTTTATTTCAGAAATCAGAATTGGATTGATAAAACTACTCATGTTTATTTAGATACTAATCCACGGAACTGAGCTTTTGCTCATTGTAATTGATCACAAAGGAGGAACCAATAAAGTCATGTATAAAATTCAGGTAATTATGGTATGGAAATATCTCCAGTTGATAAGGAAAGCAGAATTCTATGTGCTGCTATGATTCTCCAGCATTTACACTCCCACTTTGCAGTTACAAGGCAGAAGGCCCTCTTGAGACAAAAGTAAACTAGGATCTAGTTTTCAATAAACATGCAAAGTTTTATGCTGCATATTCTGCAATCATGAGTCAGATAAGTATCCCATGAACAAGTTTAATAATGCATTTTTATGACTATTAATATTACATATTTTAATATTTGGGGTTTTTTTACATTTTAAGCAAAAGCCTTGTTCCATGGCAATATGTAATATGTAGTATATGTAAAACTTTATTTATTCTAGTGTAGGTATACTTTTCAAATTGCAGAACATTCTATGAGCATAGAGGAAGGGAGAAAAATACAAGAAAACACTGGTGTCAGATCCACCAACTTTGGCTTGGTGCCTTGCTGGCAGTTTGCCATCAATTGGGGAAGGCAGGAGGAACAAATGGACAACAAAGCTGTATACTTTTATGATGGGAAATTAGGAGGGGGATTGACAATTGAAAGAGAACAGAGCTTTTTGGAATCCGGTTCATGCTGGTGTGCTGGCAACTTCAAGGCTATTTACCCTGAGGATGGAATTTCAGCAGCTCAAACACCTCAGTGTTTCCCAAAACATCTCAATGGTGCCAGATTCACTACACACAGTGTAGGAGGGCTAGGGGGAACCAAAGGGTTCGTTCTGAATTGGTGCACAGGAATTTTAGAGAAATTCTGCTTAACTCTACTGCACCTTTTAGCAAAAGTGCCTTGTCGCTTCAACCAAATGGAGTTGAGAGTTTTACTTCCCTAGGAAATCAGACTGGGGCAGGTCTGACAATCAGTGATAAGAATCAGTAAGAAGGGATATGAAAGACAACCTCAGACATAAATATTTGCAGGGGAGTCAAAGATGGTGGTCATAACCTTGTGATTGAAGCTGCCAGCTCCATTTCAATGTGTCTTGTGATAGATATAAAAAGGATGTGGCTTCAATTTCAAGGCTTTTGCCACCATCTTGAATTTTTTGACTGGAGACTGCCTGACTTGGAAAATGCCAAAAGTCAAAATGGACCAATCATCAAACTGATGTTTTAGCAGTAGTCAACTTCTATACTTTATTTTTTAAAGTTTTGCTAGGAGCAATACATAGTGCCAGCTAGCCATAGGTGTGGTGATATAAAATCTGTTTGCCTTAGTGACTAATTGCCTCCACAATGAAGCTAAAAATCATGAATTTGGACATTTTTTTCCCTGTACTTTTCAGTCTCTCAAGATGGCTGGCCAGACAATGAGGAACCTCTCAATGTAGTAGAAAAAATAGCCTGTAGTTGCTCCACTGATCTCCCAAGCCAGCCAAGGGTCCATCATGACACTTTTTCTGTACAAGAAACTCACTACACCAAATCTAGAAGTCCTGACTACTTTCACTTGCATGTTGGATCTGTTTTTTGACACCTAGACCTTCAGTTGTCTGTATCAGTTCAGTATCTGTGTCATCTTGGAAATCAATACAAGGCCCTAGCCAATCTATTTTTGCAGAATTGCCCTTGTTAGATTTTTATATTTTGCTCATTTAATTAATTAAGTGAATAACCATGAAGATTAAAAATCTGTTCTTTTAGGAAGAAGTTAAAGGTGGTTTTTTTAATAGTTAATTAGCTCAAGGTCCATGAATTAATGCAGTTATGTATGGCTAGCATACCTACAAATGTAGTCAATGAAATGAAAGCTAGACACTGTGCTTCTTTTTTCATATCACAGCCATACAACAGATCTACACTTTTGTTTCTCACTCATGTTATAGATTAACCTAAATCTGGAGATCTGTGGAGAAAGTTTCCAGAACTCAAGATAAAGCCAGGTAAAAGGGCAAACCTTAGAGACTATTTTCTTTATTCCTTCATCCCTTGGAATGTTCACTCTGAGGCTGGGATAATCAGCAAGAAGAAAATTAATGTTTGTATTTGCATCCATTGGTGAGGAAGGGATTACAAGAGAGTAAGCAGAAACACTGTGAGGAATATACATCAAAAATAGTGCTGCATGGAATCTAATAAAGAAGGTAGTTTTCCAGGAGGGAGGGGTTTAACGACAGAGGAATAAGAGGCAACTCCTTATACCTTTCCTAATACATCACAGGATATATTGTAGATGCTGGTAGTAGGATTTTCAGTGTGGCAAGATTTTTTCTAGAGACATGAAACAATCAGTTTGGAAGGATCTGAATTATTTTTCTCCTGACAAATCATTGACTACCAATAGGCATGCATTTACTTGCCAAGAGTTTTCTTGGGCCTTGTAAATAATTTGAGATGAGTGTTGTTGTATATGTGCGTAGATATGAGGGGCATTCACTGTAATTACTGGATTGCATGAGACACATAAAGGATTTAAAAAACTCTTGTCAGATGGGATATAAATCAATTGGTAACCATCAGAGAGTGTGAAATTTCTGCAAAGGAAAATGGCTACTTAATGACCATAACAGTACATCTTCTACCCAACTTCAAATCAATTTAATTTAAACCTAGTCATGCTTATTACAGATGCACAATTAATATAGCATTTGGACAGGCTGCACATGATATAAAGCGATAGCTCATTCTTTTCCTAAACATCTACTAATCATTTATATATCTTTTAAAAATGTTTTAATAACTAAGAACTTAATTATTTAAATGGTGGGTTTTATTTAACATGAAGGTCCAACATTCTATAACTTGCTTTAGAGTAATTTGTTTTAATCTCAGCATCTTTAAGATATGTGGACCATTTCCTACAATTCCCAATCCAGCATGTTGCCAGAGGAATTGTGGAAGTTGAGATCCACACATCTTAAAATTGCTGAGGTAGAAAAACACTTCTGTAAAGCGACATTTAGAGAGTTATGTTTATATTACAGTGAGTTTTCTTCCAAGGTTTCTTGAAAATATTGGAGGATAGAGGCATGGGCATTGCTTGCTTCCATAATTATTTCCATGTTTTATTTATAAAGAAATATGTGTGACAGATTGTTTTAAGCTCCTGGTTTAAATCCCAGTTCTTAAGGTGCAGACTCCTTTAGAAGGATGGACATTGAAGTATCAGTCCAACCCTTTGCTGACTCCTGACCCTTCTGATTTGATTTTTTTAATAATTCCTGCAAGTGAGCATTGTCAGGTTCAAGCTTCAGAGTCAAACCACAATTAATCTACCAGGAAAAAACATTTCAGTTCCTATATGTTTATTTATAACCCTCATCCACATCCTGATTCACATGATATCCATTATATCTCAGATGTGAAAATGATTCTCCCATTTTGAAAGCATTTTAACGAGAATTAAATCCATCAGAAATAAGGAGGTAAGGGATTAATTTACTTGAGAGATACAGGAGGAAATCTGCAGAAATTCCTTTCAACTAAAGCCCATGTCACACCGGCCAATGGATGCAAAAAGGACACAACGGACGAGCAAAATGTTCCATCCGTTGCTATCCGCGCTCAAAAGGGGCAAAAATTTGCATAACTGGAGCGGATAACATGGACGCGGGGAGGACGCAGGGAGGATGCAAAGAGGATGCGGAACGGAAGCCCAGCGGAG